>VZTL01065693.1:0-15501 GCA_013400535.1 Scopus umbretta | reverse complement strand
CTGATAAATTTACAAGTGGCAGAAGTTAAGATAAATAATCTCTGCAGATATACAGTAATAAGTAGTTGAAAGTGTTAATAACTTTAGCTGGTGTAGTTATTTCCAAAGCAAGGCATGTCAGTTGCTTCAGAGAAACCTAAGAGCTACTCAAAAATTGCAATGGTTGTACGTCATCCCCAAAGTTGTCCTAACAAGCAGACCAAGTCAAGGCCAACTCTTACTTCTGTAAAAAGAAAAGGTTATAATACGACAGTGCATAATATTGTACACTTGTACTTGCAAATGGAATGGATAATAACATTTTTGCTGCAGCAATAGTCAAACAGGACAAATGTTACATGGCAAACAGCGATAAAGGGGAAAAAATTACTTATTTGCCAAGGTCCTATACCTGGGCTGTGACAACACTAGTTACAGAACTTGCATATCTTTCTTCTCTACCACTACCAGGCTTGATTTATAGTGTGTGGGAAAGGAAGAGCTGATAATGAAAATTAGAAATTCTTCACTCCTCACTTTCTGTTTGTAGTTAGATCAAGTTAATATTATAGGCAGAACTGATATATCTGTATCTTTACAGAAAATGCTACAGCCTAATAAGGTGAGTGCCTTTTTTAGCTGAATTTCTGTTATCACACTTGCAGGTCTGGATGTGAAATGACAGTGCCATTATTGTTATCACTGTTCTTTATCTGCTGAAGGACATTTGAGCTAAAGCAGTGCAAAATTTCTGTGACAAATTCCTTAACCATGGTTAACTCACCTAACTTCAGATCTTATTAAAAAAATGAGGGTTCTGCTACTTCTGTTGGCAAGTTTTTCTGAAGCTTAATCATTTTAAGACTTCCTAGGAATATTAGACTTTTCCTAACTGTATTTTTCTCTTAACAGTAATATTTTATGCAAACAGTCCTTGTGATCTCTTCTTTCTTATCACTGTGTTTTGAAATACAGACAAAACACAAAATCCTTTGCTCTACTGCATGACAGCTTTTTCCCCACCTTCTGGACTAAGTTGCCCCAGTTCCATATTTCTTTGTCAGCAGCTTGCAACTTGATTCCTGTTTACTCTGAATAACTTTTGTTCTTTCTGCCTCATTTCCCAACCTGTCCTTACTCACTTGCCTAGGATCCCTCTGTGAATTACCCTGCTCCTTCAGCTCTTCAGACACTGTCATTCTAGATGTGGTACTTCAAGACATGGTCTAGCAGGCATGGTAGTTTGTTTTTTTGTTGTTTTGTTTGTTTGTTTGTTTTGTGGTTTGTTTTTTCTTTTGGTTTTGGGGTTTTTTTTTGTTTTTTTTGGGGGGGAGGGGTTGATGGTTGGACTAGATTATCTCAGAGATCTTTTCCAACCTTAACAATTCTATGATTCTATGATTCTCTTTCACTTTATTTCACATTCATTCATACAAATGCATTGAATTCATGGCTAAATATCACAGTTTACTTAAAGTTATGATTTGCTGTTTCTTGTCATCAAATCCCTAACTTTCATAATAAATATTCAGCAGAGTTCAAAGAAAACAAAATGTATTAATAAGTTGTCAATGACAGTTTTCACCTTTGCAAAGAGAATAGGTTCCCCTCTCAAGTGTGGGGAAAATGTGGATCAGAAATGATCTTTGTAAGCAACAGCTTTGTTCAGGTTTCTAGCAAGGATGTGCTTGTTCTATGCTCAGAACACAGGCACAAATAATCTCTTATTATATATACCATACAGCTCTAGTTTTAATTACCTTTAAAATAATCTAGTCTGAAAAAGAATGTATTTCAAAATATTAATTAGAATAATGAGCTTGCTTTCATCTTCGCAGTCTTCTTGTTTCCTGTGAACATTTGTACAAGAGCCATTTGTTCTTCAAAACCTTTCCAAGAAAAGGCCAACAAGATACAATTCTTATTCAGATGTGTCAGCGCAGATGCTTAAAACTAATATCTCCAAAGTTATCATAAAATCTCTTTGACCTTGCTACTGCAGTTGAAACAAATTTGAGTTCCTCACTGCAAGAGGAAAATAATGCCCTCTGATTTGTGATGCAAAAGAAGCAAGTGGTCTGTGATGTTAACGTGTAACAGGGAGTTACTGCGTTTCTATGACTAGTGTAAAAAAATGAGTACTGTATGGTGTAGTATTCAGTAGTTCACACTGCACAAGAGAGATATAAGAATAATAAATGAATGTCCATTTCTACCCTTCTCCATGATTCTTAGTCCTCCTTGAGCCTTCCCTCTTTCTGACGTAATCCCCTCTGTCTGACTTCAAGTGTTGTCCACACCCAACATTGCATGAGCTTATTTGAGCATTCTTTTTAAATACTGGTATTTTTAAGACTGAGAGTTACACTTGTCAAAATGTAGAAAATAATATTTCTGACTAAATTAGAACATTTGTGGAAGGCAAGATACATCAATAGAAAATTTACTCTCAGAAGAAAGGTCTGTGTAAGGACTACATGGATCAACTTTTGTTCTAACCTGTTCTGGAACTTCTTCTGGAAAACTGAACTCCAGTTCTGCAGTTGTAATGTTGAAACAACAAGTTATTTTGTGTTAAGAACGCAGATCCTGAAGTTCCCACACTGAAGACATTCACAGCAAATTCTGGGTTTTGTCTTGTACATTAGGACTAAGTTCTAAGAAAAAGTAAAAAAATTTTGGAATGCATTTATAAGAAAAGCAGAATAAGCAAAAGGGAAATAAAAACATTGTATCAAAACATGACTTCTTTCTCCGCATACAGTAAATTATGTTTAGTGCAACATTTGTTGTTTCCATAAATATTTCAGAGACAACCACAGGTGGCAGCACTCTTCCTTGGGAAAGATCTGAATTAGGATATCATGGTCTCCTTAATAATACAGGTATCCAAAGATAGGAGAAAGTTTCCTTCCAGCTCTCTTAAAAACAATTACTTCAAAATTATGAGAGAGATTCTCATATTGATGAGTGCAATATCCTTCTTAAGAATTAAACCAAACCATGATTTTGGAACAATTAAGTAGACTAAAGACCTGTTTACAGTAAATTTTACTGTGCTGTGATACACACATCTTACATCAGTGTTGCCCTTTGTCAGATGACCATCATCACAAACAGATCTACCTATGCCACTTGCAATTAAAAACTTTATCTCACTGAAAATACTTTATACTTTTTTTTTTTTTTCAGTCCCAAAGTCTTAACATCTTTGGATTTTTCATTCGTTTTCATGACTGCCAAAGCAGAGACATTTCTATTTTGGGAGACCTTCCTGGTGTGAATATGAATGTAAATATGCTCCATGTAAATAAGCTCCAAATAAAACAAAATTAGATCTGCTGTCATTTCTATTTTACTGTTTATTTTTCACTGCAAATAGAAATTGATCTGATTTTGGTTTTATTTCATTATATTAAATGGTTGAATTAATATATACTTGCAAAGAAATGTAATCAATTTGAAATAACCTACAAACAAACATTGTTGGCAAATTCATTACCCAATTGTATAAAAAAAAATTACACCAGTCTCTGCTCAAAATATAATAAATTTGTAGGTTGAGAATTTTTTCTTCTTTAGGCTGTTTTTTGGGGATTTTTTGTTGGGTTTTTTTTTTCAAATAATCTGGTGGGTAGCACTGTAGGAATAAATAATTCTCAGAAGTGAAGCACACAAAACTGACTCTTTTTTGAGAAAAATCTATATCTTTCAAATTTCAGATTGCTTAGATCATAATGATGAGTTATATTCTTAGAATACCCCTCCCCTATCTATTTATATTAAACCTATTAAAAAAGATACTTATGAAACCTATCAAATGCAACTGTCTGGTAAAATGTTTTTATCCTGTTTTCTACATTTCACAGAATCCCCAAATCCACAAGATTGTCAGGCACCTGTTGAGGTCTCTAGTCCCCAGTGCTCAATCAGGGTCTCACATAGCAGATTGCTGAGAAGTGTGTCCAGTCAGACTGTGCAGATGATCCAGAACCGTGTCTTATTCAGCATATAGATATTGAATAATAATAAAAAAAATTGTTCATGTTAAGGAAAATTAAATTATAAAAATAACAAGACTGCCAGAGATCACATTCCAAATTTGATTTTTTTTTTTCCTGATGAAACACTTTGACATCTATAAGATGTCCTCTAATTTTAATCTCTTAGAAAACTGCTTTTATCTTTATAAATGTGAATAACCAGAACTTCTTTCACTGTGGCAATTTTTGTTACAGAATTGTGCACAAATAATACATTTAATGAAATACCCCTTTTTAGTTCATTCAGACCATTCTTTACTCTTAAATCTATATATTAATTCATTCATTTTTCTTGCTTTAAACCCAAGCTTCTCTGTAATTTTAAAAGTTCTCCATAGCAACACGCTACCTTCATTTTAATGCTTATCCTTTAGTCTCCTGTCCACGTAAGCTTTCTTTTAATTTCAGTCTTTTCTTCATAGTCCAACATGCTCAAAACAGCTTTCCAGCTAATCTTTGTTACTCTCCCACTCATTCATTCTTGTAAACACTTCCAGAAATCTACTTATTCTGGAAAAAGCTTCAGTTATACTGATATAAGTATTATAGCACAGTTAATATTTCAGAATGGTATTTGTCAATGTTGTCAGTGTTCATCTGAACACTTGAACGAATTTGCATAAACTATTAGATGGTCCTTTTGTAATTATGATGCACAAGTATTCTTGCTAAGTAAATCAGCAAAGCAACATTTTCTGAATCAGTGAATTTATGTAAGACATTCACTAAGTTTCAGAATTCTTAATTCTTAGATATAAAAGGACGCTTAAATACTATTGAAATATTTTATGAATTTAAATAGATGTATCTTCACGTAAAGACTCCTAGGGTAGGAATTTTTATGCCCACATTACACTTAGGAAACTGGAACACACTAGTTAAATCTACATTTCTAAGTAGGTCAGTATCAAGGACTGTTTTCTGTCTGTGAAGCTGCATGGTGGGAAGGCCATGTCTGCACTATAGTGAATCTAATCTTGTGTCTTTTATAGGCCTTGGTGACCTTATGAGCATAAGATTTAATGATTGGATTTGTGTTTTTTCAAAGTGTGTGAAAGTGTGAGGCCACACAGCAGCCCTTCAGAGTAGTATAAAATGAGTATGTATTGCATTCCTTAAGGCATGAAGAGGCATGCAAAGCCTTTTGGATTAATATTGCAGGACTGCACAGGGTGGAAGAAGGCTATAATGGATTTGGACTAATCCATTCTGTTTATTATTAATCGTCCCTGGCAAGTGCCCATAGACATGCAGTTAACAAACCTCGCTGAGGAACTTGTTTAAAATGATATGGAGAATTAGAAGACTAGTGACTAAAGTTGTACTTTGATCTTATTCTACCTTTATTAAAAAAACAGCACAAGAGTGTTGGTAGGCTCATAGGAAATCTGTGGCAGAGGAAATGCCTCTATCTAGGTTTTCCAAACCTTGAACAAAAGTCTTAAAGATGTCCTCAAAATCTTACCTCAGGCTCCTGATTGTGAGATGACATGGAAAAAACTCAAGTACAAATGACACTTTATAAACACTTAGCTTGGGAGTCTGAGCAGAAGTGCTTCAAGTTCTATAAATACAGGTGCTAGCAGCAAAGTTACTTCAGTTCATGGCACAAAGAAAAATCACACACCATGCACATTGTTTCTTTTGGGTAATTGATGTGAGTAATGTGGGCAAAGTACTGGCACTCAGCTGGAGCTTAGATTCTATGGGGAAGTCTTGCAAGAACAACTGTATTTGCAAATCCTAGCAAAACATGTCAGTCACTTCTGGCAGTGAAAGAAGGAGGTCTCAGTATGTTATTGAAAATAAATTTGCTTTTCAATGCAAGTAGTTTATCCAGGTCCAAACAGCTCAATGCATTTATTCTGCTTTGCACACAGACTTCTCTATAGTGCTGTTACCAGTTTTCCACCACTCTTCCCTATCTCTATAGTAACTGGTGGGTTCATGGTACAATAAATTGCATGACATTGGGTGTTCGATCAATGTATGTGGTAACAGCTCAGCGTATGGTGTTCTGGAGGTGGACTACAAGACTTAATTTACAAATAAGTATTTTTAAAAATTGTATATGCAAGAGGTATTTCTTTTTAATTAATTAGTTTGGTACTTGTGTGTGTGTATTTTTGGTTTAACAATATGTCAAGCAGTTGTTGAGTGAGAGACCAGAGACTTTCTGAGAGACTGGGATGTAAAGAGAAAAAGTTGGGGGAGAGTTTCAAAGTAAATTGTCATTCTTATGTGTGATTCTGGAAGTGATTAATAGAAAAGAGCAAGTTCTTTTCGTACAATAGCTTCTGAATAATTAGCTGGTAGGTAGTAACCACAAATACATTAGAGATTCACTTGGCAATAAAAGCAGCATGTTCCTTTCGTGATCATTGTACAGAAGTCGTCTGGTTATGTATGCAAGTAATAAACTAAAATGCTTTTGGCAGATATCATCAAGTAACTACTATGATAAGTTCTCATATGATGTTATGATTTCACTTTCTACTGTGTTGCAGTATAGGAGCAGACTATTTCCTACAGATCTATGAGATTTCCTGAACAAATCACTCTCATGAATGACATTCATTTTGTTTCAAGATTTACCAGGTAAAAAAATAACTTTCAGACAAATAAAAATCTCACCCCTTTTTGGTCTACAAAGCCAGAGATGTAAATATTTGGACCAGAAAAAAACCAGTTCACTTCAAATTACCAGAGTTGTGTTAAACTTCAGTTGTTGTTAACGTCCACTATGGATTTTTATCCCAGCCTTTGCTTCTCAGTTGTGCTTGGTATCTAGCTACAGCTGAAATGGGGTTGCTACTACAAAGCATGATTTTATATTGTGGAGATGGTCTAAAATGCAGTTCAGATACTGCTGTACATCAGCATAGCTACGGAGTTGTTCCAGGCTACTTGCAAATGACAGTGACTCACCTCCAGAAACACAGAATCTCCAAAAGTATGGGAAATTATTTTCCACACTTTTTCTGTTGTTTCCCACAATTCAAAATGGATCATGTATTAAGGTATTATGTGTAACACTGAAATGGGAGAAATGTTAGTATACCCTTAATTATTACCAGGTTCTCAGTACTTATTTTCAGTGTTTGATTCCAGATATTATGATGTGATTAGAGACTGAAACCACTTTTCTTTGAACTCTTATCTGGGGAAAATGGATGCACTGGTGAAGCTTGTGGGGGGATATGAAGGAGAAGGTCCAGCTTTTCACAGAGGCTAGATATACCCCACATGCTACAAATGAAGCAGCATGGGGCCTAAGCTCCACACACAGAAGTAAGAATCCCACTTGCCTTTATACAAGTCACTTGCACCCTTGTCCAAGCACAATTGTAGCAGGAACCTGTGCCTTGCCCAAAGAAAACTTGCTGGATTCAGGTTTTTGGTTGATTTTTTTGTTTGTTTTTAATGTCTGTGACTGACCATTCACTACAGCTGACAGATGCAGGTTGTCCTTTTTCCACTTGCTGTGGTCCTGTGGATACTTCTGTATACTGAAACTGACATNCAAAACACAGCACTATAGCAGCTACTAGGAAGAAAATGAACTCTGAATTAAGCTGAAACCAGGACAACCTGTTTCTTAAGGAACTTAACAAAATGAGGAGACAAGTAGGCAGAGTGGAAAGCTTAAACTTTGGGGGTGTTGCTCGTGGAAGAGAGCAGCAATTTATTCTGTGTTAAGAAAATGTTAGTCAGAAAGGAGAAAACAGTACTTGTCAAATACATTCTGGGGTCCTTGAAGAAGATTCTTCAGGGAAAAGTAATTATGGGAATCATACGCTGCACAGCTTTAATGCCTTATCTGCCTTTCTTCCAAGTCCAGATGAAGGACTCCCTTTCTGTGTAGTTACAGTCTCACAGATATTGTCCAAACCAGATAATTGTACCAAGAAACAGGAAATTTTGGTGGCTTCCCTCTCTGTACGCTAGGCATTTTCTCCTATCCCATGTACAATAACATTTTGTCAACCTTAAGTGTAAAATAACTAAACCTTCACAAAAAGTATGGTATAAGCAGCTGTTGTTATCCCCTTTGTATAAGGAAGTACATTCATTGTAAGAGCACTTTAAAGGTATAAAGAAACGTTTAATCTGGAAAGCAATTTTTAAAGAGCCCAGCTTTCCAAAACCATATCATGTATCCATGATATTTTAGATTTTTAGATATTTAATGCAAATTATTGGATGGTCCTTAAGCAGTTTTAGGGAAATATAGTTCCTTCCTTTTTTTTTTTTTTGCAAGTAACATTTCCTTAGGAATAAAACATAAAATATTTTCAATGTGACCAAGTAGTTCTTATGAAATACTTCTTTTGAAATATTTGGCAATCAGATCCCAGCATCATCTACTTGTTTACATCCTGTGGATTTCTGTAGCACAGTTTAGCTACTTCTATTTCAATCTGCTGTCACAGCATTTCTGAACTTTCAATCTGAGACAGTGATTTAGCATTCTGAATATTGGTCTGCCTACAAGCATTTCATGTACCTAATCTTGATTCAGAATTACTTATTTAGGGCTGCTGCCTTAGCTGCAACCTGACAAGGGGCCGTGGTGGAAATTGGGCTTGTGACATACTCTAGTTTCTTTCGATATGAAATAGTGAAATGGTGAAAACCAATGAAGGATGAAAGATGTACGGGCAATACATCTGATTTCAAACTGAGATTAATAAAGTGGATTTACTTGTGTTACTGCTAATATTATTTTGCAGGTTTGGAATAGCTTTTTGATTTTTAAAACAAATGTTTATATTGTGCTTTATATAAATCACCTGGAAAATTCTGTCATTCTGTGACAATAAGGACCAATACTTTGCTTTCAGCAAATGGTCATTTAGAGTTACAGGAATTCCCCAAAACAAGTAACACAGGGTATTTTCAGAAGATAATGGGGACCACGAGAAAGTACATTCAGTTAGTGCAAGCAAGGCACTTATGCTTTAATAGGAGCTAGTTGTCTCTGGATAAGTACACTACAAAATGAAAAATCAGAGGTTGATGAAGTATCAATGGATTTGCAGGAAGGAACTAAAACTACCCAGAAAGACACTGCTGCACTTGAAGAGTTTCTAGGAGACTTTTGAAACAACAGCAGTATCAAAGATCAAAGCAACATGTACTTTAGGCTGGGCATTAACATTCTAGCATTTCCATATAATTTGTTGATGGCTGAACTTCAGTCTGATGGTTCTGAAGTCAGCACAAATGCATAAGGTATGTGTGTAGGTAATTTCAGAGAGACTGTGTTGGACACCAGGAGATTACAGACTGCATGAAATTCCTTGGACCCTGAAGTGTAACTTCAAGATGGTCTTTCAAAGGAGCATTATAGCAATATGCGAGAGGAAACTTAGTTTTGCCAGACAGGAAAAGAGTTCAGAGACTTTGACAAGTGGTATTAGTCCTGTTTGCTGATTATTCAGTTTTCTATACCTGACTGCCTTCAGTCTCTGCACCTTGGGCACTTCCAGTTTTTGTGAAGACATCACTCAACTGTGTAAGGCTGGACAGAAGTCCCTTTTGTCAGAGAGTTGTCAATGACATCACTTGACTTTTCTAACTACTGCTAGAGCACTTTATGATGAATGTGGTACAAAACAATGCATAGTACTGCGAGAAAGATGGGATTAAGTGTCATAATTTATTAAGGCAAATTAAAAGCATACAAATTGGCTTTCTCCAGCTTTTGCAAGTGAAACAAAGGAAGAAAACATAAAATGAGTGTTTTACACATTCATGTAGAGAGCACTTTTCCAGCTCAGAAAGCATGGCTTTCTCCTCCTGTAGCGTTAGAGCAGTGACAGCATCACCTCTAGCAGTGATTAAAGCATTGTCTTCTAGAGGTGACAACTGAGTGAGAAAAAAGTAGTATAACAGCTTCTTGTCACATTCCCAACATCCCAGGCAAGGTGGTAAGCTCTCTTTTCCTTAGAGAGAACCAAGTAGAACAGGTAGTTCCTTTGGGTAGCAACTGATAGAGTTTAAAATAAATACTGTATTTTAAAAATTATTTTCTACTGTATTTTATTTTGTTCTATTCCTTTATATTTATTCCAAAAATATCAGTTGACCACAAGCTTAGGACACAGCTTTTATAGAGAGAACAGGAGACAATGAAGAATAAAATCCTATACGCCCACTTTCAACTTCCTCCAAAACAATGAATAGGTCTACTTCTATGGCTGTGATCAGGGAAACTGTAGCACTAAAGTCTTTGCCAGGCTCAGACTCTTTCCTGAGGTAAAGATAAAGTGGTATCCCTAGGACCAAAAGACTTAAAGAAAAAATTAGTATGGAGTCATATTTTTCCCTAGCAAAACAAAAGGGAATTCTACCCACTGGAGACTTTCACAACATGAGTTGTGAAAGATATCAAATCTGATTGCAGGGAAATGGATGACAAAATAGGATGTTCTCATGCTGTTTTTCCTCTGCTCTATTTTGCAGATGTTTCCTAGTGTTTGCTACTGCAGGGAAGTCCCATGTTGGAGAAATTTGCCCTGTCAGTGAGAATGGTCTTTACTGTCATCTCTGCTGCTAACCCAGACAGTGCTTTCATTACCTTTCCAAATATCAATTCACATATCAAATCCTGCAAAATAAATAATTTATGCAATGAAATGAGGTCAGCAGAGATGAGGCTGTGTTCTTGTCCTTTGCCATCATGGTAACAATCCTGAAACTCTACAGTCTGTCCTGACCACCTCACAAGGCTCCCCTAGGCCAGGAGGGGGGTTGCTTTCCCAACAGGCACTTGGCCAGAAGAGGACCTTCTTCCCCATTCAAAGGCCCATGCACTCTCAGTTTTGTCAGCAATGGGAAGAGTATACGACTTCTGCTGTTTGCAAAAAGGAATGGTGACATATACCTTAACATACACAAAATTCAAGTGAGAATAAGCATTTCACAAATGAAGAAAATGCCTGTCAACTCTCTTTGTTAATAGAGATATGTTCTCAAAAGAGAGATAAGTACAGTATTAGCAGATTGAACAGATAGAATTTTCTCCGTAAATGCTATTTTTGTATTATTGAAAAAGGGACTTTCAACTATGTCTAAATTCCTTTGGATTAAGAAAATTGAGGCACTGCTTGGCAGCTTTGTCTTTTCCAACTCTGTCCTAAGCAAAACTCCTCATTACACTGTTTTTGTAAGACTGCTAAGACTATTGAATATGGCAATTGTAGTGTATGTTGTTTTGCATACGAAACAAGCCACTTTTCAATGTTACGTACTCACATTAGAAAGCACTAATTAACGACCCTTGTTAATATCTTACAGATTAGAGGGGAGATCATAGAAAGTTTCATGCAAGGAGTAATTTAGGACAAACCTAGCTTCATTTAAAAAGAAACTCCAGGATGAAGTTATCACAGGAAAATTCAACGTTCTTTTTTAAAGATTTGATGCATTATGCCAAATAAATACACTTTTGGAAACCCAAGTTACCTCATTATTTTAGAAAAAGAATTACAGCTGTTGTCACTATACCTTCCAGACACATCTATGATACACCTGGTGACTAAATTGTGACAGTCTATCATTGTTTGCCACACATGTGAGGCTTCATCAAATTACACAGTAATGTTTAGTAGGGTTTTTTTCAGCTATTTTGGGAAGAAATTTAAAAAATATTTTATGAAATCAAAAACCAGACCAAATCACTGAGCCAGAATTGTAAAAAGCAAACATAGTTTTTCTCAAAATTTTGGTTAAACGGGTTTAGGATCTTAAGTTGAATCCCTGCACAAATGCATTTGGATTCACTGGGACAATTTCCATTCAGGTGAATATGTACCTGTCCACTGCTGCAAGATGAAACATATGCTTGTGTCATCACACAAGCTGTAAAACAGATGTGCTCAAGCTGCCCTCAATATAGGAATGCTAGGAGTCTTGAAACCTTTGAACCTTTGTTAAAGGTACGAATAGGACAGCTTTTGGATCTTAAAAGCTTTAGTCTGGGACATACCTAGTTGAGATACAACTTATTTTCCCTACATTTGTAAAAAGAAGACCTGTTAAATCTGCTTTACTCTTTATGAATGAGAAAGTCATGGTTGACTAGGAGGACTATTGTCTTCTGCAACTAACCTCTTGCTTCCTTGATCTTAGCCTGAACTTACTGCAAAAGTAATTCCTTCAACACTGCAGAGTCAGAAAAATTTAAGGGTATAGCATCATTTCCCTGAATCTTTTAATGTTATTATCAAAATATATTTGCCTGATGCTTCTGGTTACTGACCTAATATTATCTACTGAGGATATAATTCTGTTAGCATGAGTTTATATGACAATAGTTTACCAAGTATATTTGTATTTGTTTTATTGATGAATGATAGAGACTTATATGTTTCCTGGTTTTCAAAGTTCTTTCAGTAACTGAAGAAAGAATGTTTAGAAAAATATTTTATTTTTAGAAATACCAAAATTATTGCTGTCACTGGTTTAATTCCTGGTGGAATGCTCAGAATATAGCATTTTTACTTTGTTGTCATATTATTTCTGCTCAGATAAAAGTCCCACTCTGGAAACTTCAAATGAAACAAGGGTTCTGTGTAAACTGTGAGGACATGACCCAATTTCCATTTGAAAGATTTCCAGTTGAAAGAGACAAAAGACAATGAAACAATATATTAATTTTCCCCATTTCACACATAGGAAATGGGCTAAATGTGGTGGCCAAGGTAGTGGAAAGAAACTTCAGTCAGGTTTACGCTGTCCCAGGTCCTGCTGTAAAACATACCGCTATCCTTCCTTTTGGGTATGTATTTTACATTTTAAAATAAATTCTTTCATCTTTTACTTTAAACTCATTATAGATTCTGAAACACTAATAAGTGAAAGGTATTCCACACCTCACTTGAAAGTAGATGCTGGAGAACAGGTCAGGTACTCTGGAGAATGAGTCAGGTATATTCCTTGCTATAACTTGAATGGATTGTGGGATTCAGGATCTGTTTTAAGTTGCATAGTGCCACCTCTTCACATACTGTAGCTGAGATTACTTATTCAGATGATATAAATTTTCCATGTCATTAATCTTCAATCTATTTTTCATTCAAACCTTTGGCTTGTTACTCATTCTGAAGAAGTTTTCTCCACCTTTTGTTCATCTCCAGTATTACAGTTTGAGTAAAGCACTGGCTTTGCTAGCAATGCAGGTTGAACATCCTAGGAAATGAATTAGATTAATGGCATAAATTCTTCTTTGGTTTTTATTTTCCTTTGTTTTGTTATTTTTTTAAAAGTTAAATATTTTTCCAGAGGTAAAAATTAAGTCCAGAATAGCTGCTATCCACATAAATAACTTAGCCAAAAGTAAGATTTGTACACTTAAGAGCACCTGTCTTAAATAATGTTCAGCTTCAATAATTCTTAGCTGTCAAATAGCCTGGTAATAAGAAATGCTGTTCTTCCTGAAGTTCTAAACTCATTTTAGTTCATGCAGTTACAAAAAAAAAAAAAAAAGAAAAAAGAAAAAAGAAAATTAGAGCTAACCTTTTTACTGCACCCTAGCAGGGAATTAAAGAGGACAGAGCTGAAATGTACTTTTTTTCTAGAGTTAATATTTGGTGCTACTTATATTTTAGACCATAAGTTTTAGGATTTAGTCACTTGCAAAATGAGTGATCACATTTTAAAACAAAAAGGTACTGTTATAACCAGGATAACTGCCAAGGCTTGTTCATTGTCAACGTGAGGAAGCTTTATCACCAATCCTAATTTAGCCTCACACCCACGAAACTACCAAGTATGCCATCCATGCATATTTTCTAAAGAAGCAATTTATCTCATGTTTTTATCATCAAGTATAATTTATTATTTGATTTGCTTCACAGAAAAGAAAACAATGTTGAGACACATAGTTTGTAGCAGAAATTCTGTCCAGAATGCTTATCAGAGTGGTACTCTCATAATATGTAAGTATTCACACATGGGTTCATGACTACTTTAAATTTGATGGTAAACAAAGGGGGAAAATTGGCTAGTCTAGCTGATTTATTCTAAAAAGAAGATATCCCCCTTGAGGATAAATGTAAAATGTTTTCCTGAAGTAAGCTTGTCTGTTTCAGTAAATCACTGACAAAAGACAAAAAGATGCCCTGGAGAGAGGGACACTAGGACTCTGAGAATACCAGTATAAGCAGCAGAACTCCTGACTGTACTTGAGTATTCTTAAGTGATAAATAAGTAATAGTGAATTTCTATAAAGTGATTTAAGAAAATATGAAGATGGGAAGATTCATTATTCCCTTCATACAAACCAGCAAACTGAGGGAAAGGATGTACATTATATTGTCCAAAGTTACTCAGCAGGTCACAGATGAAACCTAGACTGTTAGTGTTCCAGATCTTTCCTCTATTTGAACTATCCAGTTCCGCGAAACAGCTTACTCTTCATCACTGCACCTCTATGTCTAGGAAGGAACACAGAAAGGTATCTACAATCAACAAGAGGTTTGTCTTTCTTTTTTGAGTGTGGATTGTCCCTCACCTAGAATTTACATGAGTGTGTCAGACACGGATTCCTCTGTAGGCTAAATCTGTCTTTTTCTGGAATTAAAGACGCAGTATGCGTTGTCTCAAGGAGATTTCATTTGTTTTCACTGTTCTCCACATTTCTGGCCATGAAAATGCAATAAAAATATTAAGCTTAACTCTACATTTTCCTTGATGTGTGAGAAACTTTTTTACCTTTTTTGGAGGTGTCAACATTTTTATAAAGGTAACACATAGCTTGTGCCGTTCTCTGGGTTTCAGGTGAATGAATCCATATCTTAATGTAATTTCCTATTTGTGTGGGAAAACACATCCTCTGATTGCTCTGATTATCAGAGTGGTTATAAATCCAATCATCCTTCACTTTCCTCTGTAATAGCTGTAATTCTTAAGATGTGAGCATCGTGACCTGTTTTGCAGGTCTTCAATTTTTTTATCAAAATAGTGTAATCTTTTCTGAATCACTTGAAAATCTCACTTGGAAGAAATGCTGAAGTCTTTCACAAAGCAGACTCCTTTTTCAGTTTTTTAGAGTTTCCTGCAGTTACTTTTTTCTGGTTTCAAAAGCAAAATAGAAAAAACCTGAAACCCATGGGTTGAGATAAAGGCAGTTTAATAGGACAGCAGAGAAAGAGAAAATAACAATAACAGAATGTACAAAACAAGTGATACACAATGCAATTGCTCACCACCCAATGCCCATCCCATCCCCAAGCAGCAATCACTCCCTCCCCTGGCCAGCTCCCCCAGTTTATATACTGAGCATGATGCCGTATGGTATGGAATAGCCCTTTGGTCAGTTTGGGTCAGCTGTGCCCCCTCCCAGCTTCTTGGGCACCTGGCAGAGCATGGGAAGCTAAAAAGTCCTTGACTAGTGTAAACAGCTGAAACTGGAACAAAGGCTAATACAGCAACACTGTTGTAGATGTTTACTACAGGCCATCTGACCAGGAAG
>VZTL01065690.1:321-15029 GCA_013400535.1 Scopus umbretta | reverse complement strand
TGTCTGCCAGCCAACAGAAAGATTTGTGGTCATTCTGTTGGCTGGCAGACAGCTTGGCAGTTTGCCCCACAGTGCTAGAACATAGTAGCAACAACAATTTATTTTCCTTCCTGAGCTAGTAGGAGCTGGTCTGTGACTTCAAAGTGGACATGAAATGTGGACAAAACTGTGTGCTTTGAAGGCAAAACACTTCTAACACAAATCAATTACAATGCAAAAATATCTATGATGTCCATATAGCAATGTAAAATGTAATAATTTTTGAAGTTCTTGAACGTGGTCACCAATGCCAATTGTAACAATGCCAATTGTAAGAATGAGGAAGTTTTGTTTCGGTGGCAGGACTGCTGCGGTCTATGACAGTAACGGCTGATACTATTTGCATGGTGACTGACTTAATTCACTGTCCATGTGTTTTGTAAACCTGAAACCAAATTTTTTTTTTTAAATTGGCATGTGTTTCTTCTTCTTCTGTTTAATTAAGCAAATGATGATGCTTATTTTGCTCTACTACTGCATTGGGTGCATGTATGTTGTGTACCTGTGTTTGGGCTTAGGTCAGATTGTTTCCTCTCACAAACACTCTTGTATTTTATCTTCTGTTTATTTTATCTTCTTTTTAACACAGTATTATAAATTAATACAAGACAAATAATTTGCTTTCCCTCTTTTTTTTTTTGACATTGCAGTGATTAAATAAGCAGTACTACTTCATTTTATCCTTGTTTTGCAAGAATCTTAGTCAAAGTTCTTTTCTCCCAGTTTTTAAGGGTTATGATCTTTATTTGAGTTGTGAAGAGCTGAAAGAAATCTCTTTCAGTTTAATTGTTGTCTTGAAGTGCAGGTCAACTTACAGTGCATTTTGGTTGTATGTAGACTCTGCTGATGTCAAAGACCATTAAAACAGAGCAACTGGAATAAGAAACTTTGGTTACAGATTTGCTTTAAGATGCTTTGGCTGTATTCATGATACCTTATAAGGAAAGTTCAGGAAATATTCATGGTTTGAGAATAAAATCTGTCAGCTAAATTGAAGAAAGTAGTATGATAATCTCTTGCATCTTTGAGAGAGAGAACACTGCATTTCAGCTGTTCCTGCATTGTATTTTTCTCTGGAGCTCATATGGACTTAAGAGATGATTTTCTAATGTGATGGAAGAACATCAAAAGGTCCTTCTCACGTTTGAGAAATAGTAGTATGACAATTCTAGCGAAGTTTTGGCTTTTCACTACCTCATTTTACATTTTGAAGAAAGGGTTTCCTGCTGAACAAACACATGTTAGCCTGATAGCATTTTCCTGTATTTGAATTGTGAACAGTTAAATGACTCAAAAAAAAAAAAAATGTTATAGTAGATACAGGGTTTTCACATAGAATACATGCATACAATAAATCTATTCAACTAATCAGTCTGCTTCCTTTCCCTGCCACCCCCTTGCAGCTGGAAGTTGATCAGCTTCTGCTACTGTATCTAGCTTCCTCTTGAGACTTTCTGGAATAGAGTTAACAGTGGTGGCAGGCATTAATGAACAATGTCGTGATTATATTCTGTGGGTCTGTATAAGTTGTCATTTTCCATTGCTACTCATTCTTATGGAAACTATGTCATTTATTTAGTATGAGCACGTTATGTGTGCCATGCAAAGTTGCATGCTGCAGTATTTAGTGAAAGCGTGTACATCATCATTAAATCAATAGAAAATATTTTTAGATTTCATTAATGACCAACCTGGCATTTAAACTGGAAAATTTACGATAAGATTTTATTTTCTTAAGTTCTTAGCTAGGGTAATGCAGGATGGCTAGGCTTCCATTGATAGTTTGTAAGTAATTATGCTTTGAGGTTCTTTGGCATATGATAAGACTCTTTTTTTAAGGTACAACTGTGGAAGAGTTCAGGAAAAATAAAAATTAGATACTTTCATTTGTCTTAATAGTCATAAACTTGATAAAGTTTAAATGATAAAATGATAAAATACTTGCATTCAGTTCTAATGGAATCTAACAGCCTGATTAAAAACTTTTCTAACAGTGATTTTTGTTGACCTTTTTTCTTTAAAGGATCAAAATGTAATTTTTCAGAACTAGCTTCTGGACATTTAGAGATACTGGCTAAACATCTACAGCTTCAGTTGTGTATGGTACTCAGGTGTTCCGGTCAAGCTTCAAATACTTTGACGAAGTTTTAAGGTCTGATTTATTAAGACATTGAAGAGATGGTAGGACAGATGGTGTAATTGAAGAATCTTTTAGAACTAGTTTTTGTGTAATTTTGAAGTGGACTGTAGACTGCTGCCTGTCTAAGTGTATGCTGTCAGGATTAGATGATTGTCGGTGACAAAAATCTGTGCTTAATAGTGCCACCATTTTTGTTACCAACCACTTTTCTCAGTGGTCAAGAAACACTTAAAACAGTGAAGAGTTTATCTGTGAATGGTATTATTCTCCATGTGTTTTGTACTCACTGCTGAATTGTTTGTGTTTGTGAAATATGGAAGAAATCTCTAAACTGCATTAACAAGTTCTCTTGCTGCTTTTTGCATGAGCTGTGTCGGCAGAGTTGCAGATGCTGTTGCTACAGACTGCTTAACAGAAGTTACAACTGGGTATTTCTGGTTGCCCTAAGGCAAGTTTAGGATGATTGCAAGTATGTTAATATGAGTCAGATTTTTTTCAGCCTTATACAAAGTTTGTCTTTGTATAGTGAAAGCTTGTGCCAGGTAAAGCATTAGTCTGAAGAAGAGGCTACCTCTTTGGCAATGTGCTTTGTCCATGAAGCTGGTATCTGCAGGTAAAAAAAAAAAGTCATGGTTTGCTAGGTTTTACTCATTTAGGAAGTGATATCTCTTATTGTTACCTTTTGTGTCATGTTGAGTGTAGCAGAACTAAAATATTTGGTCCCACTCAATTGTTTCCCGGTCAACAAAAATGTTTCCTATTTGAGCATGGCAGGATGAAGTGGAAATCTGAGAAAGAATGTTTATTAATAGGAGCAGCAGGAGCTGGTGGATTTAAAAAGAGGTTGAGGGTTGAATGTGAGTTAGTTGCTTAAAGTTTTTAAATCTCTATTCATTTTCAGGGAAAATGCTGAATTTTATATGCTCTAAGTTGGAGACATTGAGAGTAATAAAGATAAATTGCTTAGATCTTTGAAGTTGTAGGGATATGATTTTTTTTCTTGTTAAGTACTTAGCTGAGAAAAAATTATTAAGTTGTTTGAAAATAAAGTACCAAAGATTATATGTTCAGATTAGTTTTTACTGATCTCTGGAAGGAATGCAGTGATTTTGCCAGTATTGGGCAGAAAAAACAGCTTAGAAAGGGCAGTGTAATTTTTTAGCAGATCTGGCTGAAAGTGTTAGGGAAAGTTTAAATAGGAAAAATGTATTTATTCAAATGAGGTTTTGATCAGAATGCCAGAAGGTCTGTCTGGAGTATGAAAAAAATCTTTCTTTTTGTAACATAGAACTTATGTCTGCACTTAGAAGGATTCAAGCATAGCTGAACGTGCCCTATTTTGGAAGTATGGTGAGCCAGATTTGGTGTGAACTGCCGATGGTTTTTTGCCCAGCAACGAATGGGAGACCAGGGGTTTGACCTTATGGTAAGTGGATCCATCCGGCAAACTTCTTATCAGTGGACCAGATAAAAAGCTCTTGTATATCTGGATTAGTGACCTGTCAAGCTAATTGTTTCACGGTGTGATGGCAACTAACAATTCACAAAAGCTAAATATACTCTTCTGAGGAATCTGAAAATGCTTTACAGTCTGAAACTAAGCCTTACTATTCCTTCACTAACAAATCTATGAATAAATTTGTGACCTCTCTTAGTGCCCTCTTAGGCTACAGGGTACGTGGCCAAGGGGCCTGTTGATGTCATAGCAAGAAGCTGGAGCAATTCAAGCCTGAGATGGCTGAGAAGCAGAACACTGTATTACCTATAGCGCATTCTTTCCAAGTACTGCAGCTCAACAGTTTCCATAGCAGGTATCAGGGTTACTTCTTTGGCAGGGTACTGCAGGGACTTTGAAGGCTTACAGAGCATCAGGCATCACATTGTGCACAACTTTGTGCATCCTGGAATTCATCTTGTTCTGGGGGAAGGTAAATGCTACTCCAGCAGTTATTTGATAGGTGAGCAGTCCTGTATGGCACTCTGTAGCTGCCTTTCGGAGACATTCTTCAGAGAACCAAGATTACTTTCAAATCCAGCAGTTGCTCCATCCCCTTCAGTGTGCAAGTGATCTTGGAAAATGAATAAATAGAAAGCTTCTGCAATAAATACTGCTTCTGAAATCTAACTCCAGAGCTGTGTCAGGCAGGGCTGGGGGAGGGAGAAAGATGAACTTTGCCTTGCTTTTTCTGAAAATTGGATTTGTGTGCTTTAGAAACAGCCAGCAATTCTAAGTAACTGGCTAATGCTCTCCACTAATGAGTGAAGTACAGCGAGCAGCTCCCTTATTGCCAAGAGTAGATGTTACTGGAAGTCTGTGACAGAAAGACTGTCTGAGCCCCAAATGTTTTGCTGGGAACACATAGGTCTGATGAGCTGCGCCTGAATCTCAAGCAGGATTTGAGGATATTGCTGGCACGCAGCCGCAGGGACTGGGCTCTTCATGCTCCGGGACCCCCTTGCAGCTGCTCAGCGACATTCCTATCAATTTTCCATGCTGCTACTCAAAATGGATCTGACAGGAATGTCTGCTACTACTCTGGTGTATTTGCTTTTCAAGTCTTTTTTTCCAGGGTCTATGCTAGGAAAAAATGTAGGTGCACACCAGCCAACCATTTCCTCTCCCCAGTAACTGGGGGTGCTGTGGGAAATACAGCCGGTTTTGCAAGGGCAAAGCCAAAACACATTGCTATAATTTTTTTTTCCCCTTCTGATAACATTTCAAAAGCTGAAGGGATCGATGTGTTCTTGTTAGCCTCTTCCTCACCCAAGAGATGATGAAGTGATCTCTGCTTTCAGAAGGAGTTGTCCCATCCTTGGTCCAAGATACTTGGATCCTGGAGCTGAAAGCAGTCTAGACTGGCAGCAGGACATCTGTGGTTAGTCCAGTTGTTCACAGGGACTATTGGGAGTTGTGTGCCAGCGGGAGATGGAGTATCCCTGTTTTCCTTGTCATCCACACATACGCCTTGGGACTGGTGGGGGAGAGAGGCCTGTCCTGATTGACAAGGAAAAGGAGTCGACAGAGGGGATTTGCTGTCCTGTCAGTTGTTTAAACTTTGCCTCGTGCTCCACAGAGTTGCTGGGAATCATCTTGAACCCTCTGAAGTGAACACAGAGCCAAATTCTGGTCAGTGGCAGCAGTAGTTCAAGCAATCCAGCATCCCAGTCTGTATGGGCTTCCACTCGTTTGACCTGTTTTCCATCAGCGGTCTGTGCCGATCACTCTCCCATGCTGGTCAGCTGAAAAGTACATACAGGACCACTTTTGTTCCCTTACAGGAGAGAAACTTTGGTGATGGTTGATGGACTGGATGCAGTGCTAACCATTTCCCATTTTACATGAAAAGAGAATATGGTATAACTCAAGAAGGTGGATATTCTGTGCCAATTTTATGATCTGGATTTGAACTAGATAATATCGTCATATTATATATCATATAATATTATATAGCATAATGTCAGTCTGCTGAAGACTTAGTGGAAATCTGTTAAAGCTTGCTTACCTGAAGTTCTGTCACCTTCCAGTTGTTTAAAACTAAAGTGTTTTTTAATTACTGTCAGCATTTCCTGTATGCTTGGCTTAATCGGAAGTGAACTGCACTGTTGCAGACATTGGTCATGGGACCATCCAGTCCCTTTCCATCCCATTCTTTCTATAATTCTGCCACTTTTATTGGGCAAAATCATAAATGCCCCAAGTTAAAAGGTACATGCTGATTCTAGTCTATGGCTTAAAAGATCTTAACTCTTGGAAAGCAATTCCATCTATGCTTTTTAATTTCAGAATTTTCTCTTCCTGCTGCAGGCAAGCAAAATCCACAGCTCTTTTGCTGCCCTTTCTTTGTACTGGAATGAATGAAGGATTTCAATGAAATACGTGATATCTTTAATGTGTCACTCAGCTAGGCTGTGCATACTTGTCACCGTGATCTGTTCCTTTCACCTCCTAGATAATGCTGAGGGGGAACCCTGATTTCCTTCCCAAGACTCCCACTTAAAAAGTGGCTATGGTTTTGCATTGCAAGTGGATACATTATTTTCTATCAGCTGTTACCTGTGGTCTCTCCTGGTGTTATTGGTGGACCATTTTCTTAATCTGGGATGCTAAAATTTCTTGTGACCTGGATCTTGCTATGAAAATGAACAAGAGAAATAAAGAATTTGGAGACTTATACTCTGTAAAGACTAAATTTCACGTTAATGCTTACTGTAATACAATATAAGCAAAGGCTTTCAAACGCAAACATCAGAGAAAATTTGATTTCAGCTGTAGCACTAAGTAACCCACCTATTTATTTCTCCAGTTTTGCACATAGGAGTCCTCCATAGGAAGAAAATTATTACTGAGTTCTCCCAAAATTTGTGAGCTCTGCCTTGCAGCATACATATTGGGGGGGGGGAATAATTTGATTCTGTTTCACAGTGGTTTGTTGATCTGATGCAGTGTAAAGAAAAGGCTTGAGGCCTCTTTTTTTGGAAGGGTAGTATCTGTATTTATACTGGTGGTATAACTACACAAAGCTGATTCTGATCATCCATCCCCATTATCTGCTGTGGGGAAAAGAAATCAGATGCAGTCATTTGTTAAAAAGCTGAAAAAGCTGAAAGCCAAGTAAGAAATTTCAAGGCAATGTAAATGCACCACTGTTCCTAAAACAACAAGACAATGTAAGACTGCATTTTTACATGCAGTGCTTGGCACTGTGAAGTATTACATTTGTCCCACATTACTTTGATGTTACTGTTTTCCCTGTTGCAAGAGGACTATAAGGTTAAGATGATAGTATAAGTGACAGTGTATAGCTATAACATTGTAATCAGAATGGTGATTCACCAGATTTCTTGAACAGTAATTGGTAATTGATACTAATGAAGGCACATGTTATCTTGGATAGTATTTACTGTATCTGTGCTAATCTGTTCATAACCCTCCCTGAAATACAGACAACTACAGTGTGGCCAACATCTTCCTTTATAATTTCCACATTAGCTAGCATAATTTTTTCTGCACTTCTTAAATATGCATGGCCATGCATATTTTAACACTTTATGTTATTAATGTGAATATTAATGTATGTGGGTAAGAGACTTAAAATGTTAAGTTAAACTCAGCTTTCTTTTCATATTCAGTAATTTGTATTTACATATTTTAGAAAGAAAAGTTGGCCTAGAAGCATCTTCTGATCTTGAAGCAAGAGTAGAGCGACTTCAAAAGAAAAGTGCTCCTAAAAGGAAATCCATGCTTATCTATTTTTAATATCAGGTTGAACTACTTTTAGGATGTAGAGAATACAGCCTGTAAGGGTGGGGATTTGGGGCTGAGCTAAGCTGGTTTTAGGGCTGGCTGACGTCGAGGGGGTTGCTGTCCCCTGTACTTCCCTGCTGCCAGGGGTTTCTGCTGCGCCTGTTGTGTTGGCTTGGGCAGTTCTGTGGTCCCTCATTGACACCATTTGGCCTCCTAAACTGGCAAAAAACAAAGCCAGAAAAAATGGGATCCAGGCAGGTTCGTATATCCAGGAGCAGCAAGTGGCAAAGTGATGCAGGAACGTATGGGAGCCAGTATCAACTCGCTACCTGTGATATCTAACTCAGAGCTGGTCCACATGTGGTTTTGCTTCTTTATCCCCAAATGATGCTCCTTTATTTGCTTGAAGGTGATTCTTTTACTTTGTTGGTGCAAAACACTTGGCTTCCTAATGGAAATACATCAAAATGATGAAATAAGATACGTTATTGAATATAAGATGTGAAGGAGGTAAATAAAATGTAATTGTGGCCTTCAGTATTGCCTGTTCATAAAAATAACAGAGCATGGACAGTAAAAAAGAAATACTCATTAGCTTAAACACACACTGCTTTCCAGTGGCAAATATCTGTGTCAGTGGCGTAATTAGGAACTAAAAAGCAAGGTAAGTGTCTCTCCAGTTCTTTCTATGGGTATATCTATATAGCAAGGTGAAGATCTGAAAGCTGTTGTAAAGTACCTATTTGTGCTTCAGTGCCATTAAGAGGGGCAACTAAGAGCTAGCAGCAAGGGGTTAGCAGCTCATGTGAGAGCTATGAAATGCCTTTATTCTCTTTTATTCCACTTCACAGCTGTTGTTGCTTACGTTACTACGTACACAGTTTGTAAAGATACATGTGCTGCAGTCGTTTGCAGCGAACTCCTGTTCTGTCAAGTTCAAGAAAAGCATTTAGTGTGGTTTATACTTTATAGACAGAAGCATATTTGTGGGTACCATGGTGAGGCAACACTCTTCTCTGTGTGACAGCTGAAACCAAATGTTTTTTGGGAGGCAGGTAAAATGTGTGGATTGGATCCCCTCTCCCCAAGTGTTCACCTAGACCCTGATTTTGCACAATTTTGGCACTGCTTATTTTCTGCCTGACTAGGGATGTTAACTCTAATTAACTTATATATGGCTATTTCTGGCCAGGACAAAAACATAATCTTGCCTTATTTGAAGTAATTCTTACGGATTATAACACATACTCTTTGTTTTTGACAAGAAATGATTCACACTTGGCAGTGCAGGTACCCTGCTGTTTTTTTTCTGTATAGAATAAAAATGCATTACATATTTCCAATTTTTAATGTTTTTGTTCTTTCAAAAAACCCGTGGTTTATGTGAATCACTGGTATAATTAAACCTACCTTGCAGTGGAAGTTAAAAAGAAAGAAAAAAAATCTTAAAAGATTTAGTGGGTCATGTCAGAGGGAAACTGTTTCCTCTAAATTCCTGAAAACATGTTTTCATATGGTAGTAGGAATAATATTGTTAGGCTTTTTTTCTCCCACATATTATTAGAAGCCCAAATGGACAATGTCTTAACTATAACTTGCCTGTGAAGTGTCTCCTTATCCTAGAATGAACAGTATTTTCAGGAACTTGTAATGGTGTGATTTCCAGCAGCTAAACAACAAGAACAATGGATGTGAGTTTCAGGTTCTCTTCTGGGTTTGGCCACTAATGCACTTTCTGGCCACAGTGTCCCTTGTGACTGAAGACTTTCAAAATAACTCTTCACGCCATGGACTTGGTCCTAAATTCCTCATACCACCAACTGGTAATTTTCTGTATGTGAAAGGATACTGTGTACAGAATTATTTCCCCTCTTAATGGAAGCGTGATCACTCTTGCACTCGAACACATTCATCAGTGACTAAATAGCAAAGATTAATGCAGTAAGGTAGTTAAGAGAAGGAAGCAACCTAATCCAGGTAGTTTTACTGATTGAATTTAATGCAGATTTAGTTTGGTTTTGCAGTGTGAAATAAATCTATTCAGGAGGATGTCCTCCTACAAAAACTTCTATGGAATTTTTAATAGCCACAAGTGGTCACAGCTTTGTTTATACATCTCATCTGAAAGCTGGAAAATGTTCCTATAATTAAGTTTAAAAAGGAGCGCGTAGGGGGAAAGGAAGAGAGAATAGCCTGAGAATATCCGTTGAGGCAAATGTCCTGAGACAATCAGATTTGTTCTCAGAGATGAATGTGTATTATTTTAAAGGCCAGAAGAAACATGTCTACCCATTCTATGTATGGGTGAGGATAGGTTTGTTTAGTTTTAAGCCTTGCATTGTATAAATATCTGTACACTTGCAAGATGTTTCAATTGCAGCAAAATTAAATTAATCTAATTGTTCTTTGCTTGGTATGGAAATACTTAAGACCACCAATTTGAGGCTGACATGGAAGAAGGAAAATATTTATTTTTATGAAACCAAAAAGCTGGTTGAGCAATGAGAGTCAGGGAGTTGTGTTGCTTCATAAGTGGGCAGAATTAGTGTTTTATGTATCGTTAGATTGCTGTTAGATGTTTGCTTTCTGCTGGCTGTGGATAATATTACTGTGTCCTCTTGAGAGACTGAACTCTGAGGTCAGCTGAAGTGGTGGAGTGAGAGTGCTTTAGACCTTGGCTGGTGACTGCTGATCAAAAGGCTAATAAGTTTAAAACAAAACAAAACAAAAACAACAACAACAAAAAAAAAAACCAAAACCAAAAAAACCCCTAAACACAGGAGTTTTGATTAATAGAATACCATTGGAGAGCTTGAAAGGATTTAATTTTTGCTACTGAAAAAGATGAAGGTATCAGAGGTATGGACTTAGAAAGCACTAGATTTCTGTCTCCTATTATGGGATTTGCTCCTAATTTTCACTAACCAGTGGGACTTTCTTTGCAAGTTGATCTGTTGCAGTAATTTCTTGATCTGGAAAAGACTTTTCTTTTTTTGGTGCCTGCTTGCTCAAAAATGCTTTATGTCTTCATAAATGTCAGAGTTCTGGGCTAATGCTTTTGTTTGGATAGTGTACTTGGGTTGTCAGTAGTGGAAAATTATGTAACAAAGTGACATCACAGCCGCAGGACAATACACTGATTTTTGTGGCAAGCTACAGTCTGGTTCTTTGTTTTTTTCCTAACACGTTTAGAGTAAACAAACCTGTATTAAAAGTGTATATTCCAATAAGTGTTTGTTTACAGGAAATTAATTTAAATATGTTTAAATCAGTTACAATAATTGAACAGAGAAAGGCCAAGTTGGAATATATTAATTTTTTTCCTTTTTTTTTCTGTTGGTGGTAGGCGTAGTAGTAGTAGCAGCAGCATATATAGTGTTGGGTTTTCATCCGTTATTACTTGGCCAAGAATATAATTTGTACTTTCATGAACTTTGTTCCTCTTAAATAAAATATCAGTAGGTATATTGACTTTCTATTTAGTAGTAGCTGAAATGCTGAAGTTTTAGAACAAGGAAGTGCTCTCCCTGTAAGCTACAAGGTTTTCACACAAATGACTTACATTAGAACATTGTCTTTGTTTAAAGATTAGAAGATAGCATGAAAGCATGCTGCAGCTGCAGTTTGTTCACTATACTGAAATGCTTTTGTTGTTTTTTAATATTCAAATGTTCATGCTAACTCCTCCCATCCTTTCTACTTTATGTTTAGATTGGTGAAAGACAGAAAACTTGGAAACGACTCAGAGAGGACAGCTAGAAAATTTGTCTTGCAGAAGAAATATGTAATACATGCTCTATGAGCTCTTGTGTGGAGGATTTTGTGAACGCAGGGTTAGAAAAAGCAGAAGTGTTGTAGCTGCTGAAGCCAGAAGGGTGGCTTACTGAAGGGGTCTTGCCAGGGCAGATCATCGCTTGTCATGTATCTGCAATATTTGCTTAGGACTGTAAAGATGTTCTAATGCATTGTTGTTATTTGTTGGCCATCTTTTATCTCCTGTTTGCTTGCCATGAGGCTAACATCAGCCTTGATGCCAAACATCTCAACTGTGGTTTTCAAACTTTTGAATAAATAAAATGAATATTTTTCTTGCCAAACTGGAAATACTCCAAATGCTTATTCCATTTTCTAAGAACACATGGTCACGACAGCTCTACAGGTTTGCTTTCCAAAGAAAATTATTTTCAGGCTCTCACTGTGGTCCCTGCCTTGCAGGTTGCGTAAGGCACCTCATATTCAAGTTAGAAGGACTGATTGCTGTTTGAGTCGATCACCGAGGAAACATTTTATCTATTTAGAAGTAGAACACATGGTTTTTAATGTTTTCTAGATGTTTTTGATTCATTAGAGATCAATGAAAAGCAAAGAATAATTGATGGGAAAAATGTAGAGTAGATCCTTACTTTTCTTTAGTTGTAAGGAAAAGGTTTAACTAATGGTGGGTGCCCTTTTGTGTTAGTGGTTTGTTTCGTTTAGTTTTTTAGCCGCAGTTGAATATCTTCCACTCTTCCTTTCCTTTCAGGTAAGGCAGGCACATACTGCAATGTTCATATTTCAAAAGCTTTCCTGAAATACAGAAATACTGTTAAATTTTGTTTTAAGACAGAGAATAGGAAGAACAGGGACAATAGACATAAAGTCACATAGCCTCCTGAAGCAGACACCTTTAGCATCTGAAGTTGCAGGCTGTAATGCCACATATAGTCTCTTAAGAACATTTTTTTTGGTAAGTTCATTTTCCCATTTATAAGTTTTCTCATCAGCATGAATAACAGTGCTGGAGAAGGGAGGCAGTGATGATATACAACCAAGAGAAGGATGAGAATAAGGCTAACATCTTCAATGCCTTGCACATGTGCCAATTTATGGTGATGATACGACAGCACAATTAGGAGTCATCCTGACAAGTCAATCATCCCTCCTCTGTGCTGGTAGTGTGAGTGGAAGTAAAATACTGACTATACCAGTAGTTTCTGGAAGCTGAGCAGTACTGTAACCCCTGCTCAGTTCTATCCTGGTTCTTTTATTCTTATCAAAAGATACTGGAATCTTTTGGCTCTGATACTGATACTGTTACTTAAAGATGTTGCATTATGTGCAGTTTTCTTTAAGTGCTGTCTTCTAAGTGCTCTCCAAGTGCAGAATCTTCTTTTCCAGCAGACTTTTCTTGTCTTGCATCTGGCAGATAGATACTTGATGTTATTTCCTAATGCAAAAGGCAGTCTGACTCCATTTAGTTTATTTCCTTTTTGTCTAACAGCATCATTAATTATACTGTGAGGGCTGTCACAGCTGCAGCTGTGATCAGAGGAAAAGAAAAAACACAGCAGTCAGTCTTTGGGTGTTGTAGGAAAAGGACTGAGGTATTTGATTTCTTTTCTTAGGTGGGTTGTTTGAGCATAGAAAACTGTCACAATTTGTGTTGATTCCAAATAGCAATTTCCCTTGTTCTAGATATTCCAAACCTGTCCCGAGGAGCTTTCATTGCACGGTAATGGAAGGGAGAAGAAACTGCAGTACCACTCATTGACATTTTGCTTTGGGAAGAGTTTGTGATAGCAGCTAATCCAGAGATTTTGTAACTGAGCCTGAAGAAAAATAAAGCACCATCTATGAATTCTAAACATTTAATGCTTAAAGATTATTTTCTGTTTGAGTTCTTCTGAGTATTTCCAGTTGCCAACGAAGGTGAGAGTTACCAAAATGTCTGTTGTGGCAAAAAGTTAGAAAATTAAGAACTCTTACTAATACCGGTACTACAAAATTTTAATCTCATTTCATCTACCAATGTACTACTACAAAAATGCTTTAAGGATACTTGAGCATAATTCCTAGCTAAGAGAGTGATTGATGATTTTACACAGTTTGCCTTTTTAATAATCAACATTGCGTAACAGTCTTCATTTTTTTTTTTATTGTCAGTCCTCAGTTAACTAAGTAATTGGAATATTTGTGGTATGTGTATGTACATAGTGTTCGTATAGTCATTAAATCTCATGAGTTTTGGTGGTTTAAGATCTTAGAGTATACACGTAACAGAGATGTGATGTAGGCACGGTTTGATGTGAAAAGAATCTTACCGGTATTTGCATGCAAGGAATTTTTAGGAGTGGGTGGGTTTCTGATGAGGTGAAGGGAAAAAGCAGGTAAACATATTGAAGTCTGGTATTCGTTCAACAGAAGACTGTCATTTCCTAAACTGGAAGTAATTTAATCATGTTTGTATCTGGAGTAGTTAAATGAGATCATTTGCCATAATTACTTAATGTCTGACAAGGTCTGTTGCCATTTGGATTTTATGTTGTGATTCGAATCCTAAAAAGAAAGAAGCTTAACTGCTGGATGTTGAAAATAATCAATATATTTCTTTATTAAGATTTGAACAGTAGCTGTGTTTCAAATGTGTCTTTAAAAATTCTGCTGTCAAGCTGAAACTTTGCTTGTTACCCTGTTGCTACAGTCTGTTACATGGGTATATGACATAAAGAAACAGCTTTGGTCATCCCAAATGACTGCATTTGTTGTGTGTTGCTGTTGGGATGGAACCATTTAAATATCTTAATTATTATTTTTGTTGTTCCAATTTTCTGAGCTAGAAGGAAAAGCTGTTCTATAATTAGGGAGTTATTTCCAAGAAAGTGGGTAGCAGTAAAACTGTTATTACGTGATCATTGCAAAGGAGGAGAATATTTGTGGTTGATGTCCAGTGCTGTACAAGTGAGTGAGAATAATCTCTGTCCAAAGAAGCTTCTTGCTAGGGAAAATCTAACTGCTCAAGAAAAGGCAGAGGTTTTGTACACATACCTTTTCACGTTTGCTGATTGTCAGGCAGAGACTACAGGGTAAGGGGCTTCTGCTAGAGTGTGTGACAGCCATAGCAGTGTACAGAAACACGTTTGCATCTTCAGTAGCAAGTAATTTTTGTCAACTGGATAACATAATTGTCTTAGCGTAGCCAAGGAGAGACCTAAAATTGACTTAAATACTTCAGACTGACTTAAATGTCATACAAAAACATAAGTTTGTGATGCACTGTATTAAATAACCGATTCTGACTGTGTGTGTATTTGTATATCCTACGGATGGAAAGTATTTGCTGTTAAGGATGTTAGTAGTATTGTACTAACCTGCATCTCTGTTCTACAAAGCAACCAGGTAAAGGGGTACTGCTACAATTCTGATGTTGTCTGAAATCAGCACCAGGATACACATCTCGGTAATGAGTTGTGTATAGTTTTGGCTTTTCTTTGGCTTTTTTCCCTGAAAGATAGTCATGTCTTTTGA
>VZTL01065685.1:1538-11631 GCA_013400535.1 Scopus umbretta | reverse complement strand
TCTGTCGATGGCACCAGCCTCTGAGCCACGTGTTAATTTGATGAGTCTTCCTGTTCCTTTCCTTGTTCCTCCCTGCCACTGTCGGGATTGAGGAAAAAACTACCTGAGCTCCTGATCCATTAACCAATCGCCCCAGTGCCCTAAAGTTTCTCTTCATTGCTTTTGGGCTTCTCTCTTCAATCTCATCACTACTTACCTGCATGACCAATAGTGGGTAATAATCAGAGGGCTGTACCAGACCAGGGAGTCTTGATGCATACAAGCTCATGAGACCTGACAGAATCCATCCACGGGTTCAGAAAGCTGGCTCATGTCATTAAAAGGCTGCTCTGTATCATCTTTGAACAACTAAGAAAAATAATGAAGCAAGTAGTCCTGGAAGCTACCTCTGGGCACGTGAAAGAGAAAGGGACTGGGAACAGCCAGTGTGGATTTAACAAGGGTAAATCATGTTTTACCAACCTGTCTGTCTTCTGTGATGAAATTACATCTGTGGATGAGGGGAAGAGCAGTGGATGCCTGACGTTAGCACGTCTTTAGCAGTGTTGCACAGCATCCTTGTAACCAAGCTGGGATTTTACTGTCTAGATAGGTGGACTACTACATGGGTGAAAACACACCTGTACCATCAGCCTCTAAAGGATTGTGGTTAATGGCTCATATTCCACCTGGAAGCTAGTTACAAGTGGTACTGAGAGCTCTCATCTGGGCCTTGTCCTGTTAAATATTTTGTCAGTGACCTAGAGGAGAAGAAATGCACTCTCCTCAAGTCTGTGGATGAAACCAAACTGGGGAGTGTAGCCAGTGCATTCAAGGGCAAGACTGACATTGAGATGCCTAGTCAAGCTGGAGGAGTGAACTGACAGGAATCTCATGAAATTCAACAAGGACAAACACAAAGTCCTGCAGCTGAAACAGACTAATGCCCTTTACCTACACAGACTGGACACTGACAGGCTGGGGAGCAGTTCTGCTGAATAAAAGGACCTGAAGATCCTGGTGGACAGCAGGCTAAGCAAGTCAGCAGCATGCCTTGTCAGCAGCGAACACTGGCAGCATACTGGGCTGTATTTATTATTTGTCTTTACGCAGCACTTGTTAGATCAGATGTAGAATACTGTGTCCAGTGTTGGACCCCTTAACACAAGAAGGATATCAATAACCTTGAATGAGTCCAGTGGTGGGCCACCATGACTGCCTGGCAGGTGCTGAAAGCACATGAATTATAAAGATAATAAAGCATTCAAAAGGCTGCTCAGAGAGGCTTTGGAATATCCATCTCCAAGGTTTTCAAGACACAGTTGGAAAAACTCCTGAGCAGCCTGATCTGAACTCAGTGTTGACCCCACTTTGAGCAAGAGGTTGGACTACAGAACTCCTGAAGGTCCGTTCCAACCTGAACGAGTCTATGACTTGCCAGATGCACCGTAAGTAACCACTCTCCTTTAACAAATGACTGGTTTTCAGGGTGTAAGTGTCTAAATGCCATACCTGATGCAAACACACTAATGTGTAGAACGCTTCACCTGCTGCAGTTGTCATTTCTGTATTGTGCTTCTGAAGTACCAGCATATCAAAGACCATCTGAAATCACAAACCAGAAGTAGTTACAGAATTGTAAACTTAACTTTCTACTTTACCAACATTTGCTGCTGAACCTCATCTTCACTTCTGATAATAATAATGAACACATATTTACAAACATCCAAGTTTGTTTATTTTATTGCCTTTTTTTTTTTTTTAATTTAGGTATCAGTAATTGGAAAGCCAGGTTTTTAGAAGTTGAGTCTTGGCTTAACACCACAAATTCACATCTCAAAGCACTGAAAGCTGTTGTTGATTTATATGTGTTCTTCAGAGAGAAATGGCATCTCTTGTATTTTTCTCCAAAAGCTGCAGATATGTCAGGAAAAAGCCTTTGCTCTTCCAGAATAAAACAGGGAACTTTTTCCTCAAGTTTTGGAGGCTCCTACAGCTCAGAGTAAGCAAAACAGGAAATAGATTAATAAGAACAGTATTCTAATTTTAAGTGGAAGCTTCGAGAAAAGGCTGAAAGCTATGTTAACTTAGAAGAAATGTAAAGACAAAATTATTTAAGGGATTTCTCATTCTCTCAGTTTGGCTCATGTATGCTTTTAATGAGCAATCCCCAGAAATTTGAATGTCAGTTTAGTAAGAAAAGATGTCTTAAGGAAGACTGAAGACACTACAAAATCAGAAGACAAGCACACAAGTTCCTCAATTACTTTGTTCCCAGTTAGCAGGAACCTGGTTACTACCAGGTCGCTCCAAAATTCAATGAGATAGAGTAGATGGTCCTAAAAGGAAACTGCTAAATATGATACTGGACTAAGAAAACTCATAATTCATTGGATACACTGAATCAATGGCAGCATTTTCTTTCTAGTTTCCAACTATGCTCTTTTTTCCGCCTCTTGTTTTAGGACTCTACTCAGCCTCCAGTTCACACAACTCTGGAAGCTTTCTATCTCACAGCTTTCACAGTAAACATAACTGCTAGAATTGTCAATCAGGTTCATTCTAGAACTCGTGTGCAGAGTATGGATAAACATAAATATAATTTGCTGAGAGGCTCAGGTTCTTTATTTTATTGCCTTAAGTGATTTTGGCAATAAGTGATTTCCTCCCTCTGTGCCTCCATCCTCCTTTGTACTCTAGTCCAATGTCTCCAGTCGTTCATGCCCTCTTTCTTCTTAAACTACCAGTTTTTTTAGCTAACAGGCTGTTTCTTACTGTATGTGTGATCCTGATTAACCCAGTCAGATATGATCACTGTTTGGCCTCTTGATGCTACCTGTATGCAAAAAACCCCAAAGTAACATGAAACACAGATACCTTACCTTAAGAAAGTGCCTTGTTGCTAGAAAAAGGGTTGAATCTGTTTCTTGTGCTTTTGCACACTGTTCTGCTAATGGTGTTACAGCCTCCAGACAGAGCTGGCAAACCTCGGAACTCATTCTGATAATGGGCGTTAAAGAATCAAAGTCAGATTTCAATTAAATTGTGGTAAAAGTTCCCAGTGGTGTCACTACAAAATATTTTAAATGTTTGTATGTTCCCAGGTTTCTTTTTACTATAAAGCTGTTATTAAAAAAATTATATTAAAAAAAAAAAGGGAAAAAATAATTCCAACTTTGTTGCCTTCTTTTTTTTTAGCTACACGCCTTAAGGTAACATAACCCTCTCTGACATAACATTTTCAGAAAGAGTCCCTTATGGTCAAGCTCATCTGTTTCTGACACGTGCCACAGATTAGCGAAAATGGTACTCCCATTATGAGAGGGAGAGCCCATTGGCACCCTGACAGGAAATGCTCTGGAGCCAGCCCAGTAGAACAGCAGCAGTGTTTTGTATTACCAGCTGAGAAACTAATTCAGGAATGGCTTTGGGATACCAGCTGAAGGCTTATGAAGTTACACACTCTGAAGTGAAGTAATGGAGGAGGCAGGAATGGCTGCCAGAAAAAACTTACACGCTAAACCACTTAAAGGCTGCATTCAAGCAACACGAGTCAGAGGAAATTCAGCTAATACTAGAATCTCAACAGATGCTACAGTGAAGCTTTCAATCACCAGAGAGCAGAGAGTAAGAGTTGATTACCAATATATAATTATAGATACAGAGATTGATAGAAAAGGAAATAAATGCAAAGAAAAATAAAATCAGATTTTTAAAAGGTCCTTATAAAAGCAACTCTGATTTTTAAACACTCCTACGCTCTGTAAAGGATACGATGACATCCCTAACTCCAGTGAGTACATTAGGCTCTTAAAGAGGTCCTCTGGAAGTTGTGGAATTTTCTCAGGGAATATCTCACAGATGAAAGTGATTAATTTGTAATACTGATTACACAGGGATGGAAACTGTCAAAAGAAAAACACAGTAATTTTAGAATCAATCACATAACTCTATTCTGACATAATTTCCACCTGTACAAAGAGAAAGGACTGATACTTTCCACTGAAGAAGAAACAACAATTTTAGTAGACAACTTCAGAGTCATTAGAATGGCTACAACTTTATTAGCAAACACTGTGGTAAAATAAAAAAGATTGCTAAAGCTAAACAGCTGATGGTAGGAGTCTGGTTATCTGCTCTGTACAAAGTCAAGGAGTTTTACTTCAGGCATGAGCAAGTCCAGTCCTCTGCGGTAAAAGCCTTGGTCACAATAGAGGGGCTCCTAGGGAACATCCTGCGACGCAGTTTCATCTAAAATGGATGTAGCTCTCATGCTCAGTGAGTGAAATTTTCTTGGCGTACACTGTTTCTTTTCAAACAGTATCTAGAATGGTGGAACAGTTACTTACATTTTAAAAAACCTAGAAAACTCAACTTATGGATGTGGAATGCATGTAGGAATGAACTCTGAGAATTCAATACTACAAAGCTTTCGTATTCTAGCAACTACATGTAAAAATATACTTACCTTCAGCAGATCCTGGGACATTAGAGGCAGAACTAGGTTAACCCCATATAAGACAACATCTGCTGCTGATACAGATCTATTTGTAGCTTGCCCAGGCTCATGTCCTCTAAATACTTCATCTGTAGAAAAGACAAAAAATATTTTGTATAAAAGGAGGATTAAACATATTGAAGGAAGAGTCCCATTTCTTTATAATAAAGACATTTTTAAAAATAGGATTATTCCCCTCTCACCAAACAAAAACATGAGGCACTGTATTAAAATAGAAACTTAGTGAGTGGAGGCTGCCACATCACTCTATATTTATATTCATTAGGACTAAGCATTTCATAATCACGTGTACCAGATGGCATGCTAAAACAGAACACTGCAGATACTGAGGGCTCCCTTCCATTACAGAACATTGCATTTGTTTCTAGTGATAGCTGCTCATGCCTGCACACATAAACAGCAAGCAAAATATTACTGCATTTTTATACTTCATATATATATTATATATTTACGTATGTTTATGTATATTCTATAAACACAAGAAGAAGAAAATGGGGAGAGTTAATGCAGAAAATTCTGTAGTTTAGATGTTGCCAGGTTTTCTCCAGTTACAGGTAAGACCTACCTTTCCCATCAACTGGCAGTGAAATTACTTTTATAATTCCTGCTTCGAGTTTGAGTCAGCAACAGTATGCAGACAACTTTCAATACATTTGATGTCTGGGCATTACATTTAGGTAGCATTCACATTTCTTGGTTTCATGGTAAGTATTTTACAGTGTCTTCCATGCAACTAACTTCCAATGTCTGACCTCAAAGAGAGTACGTTACATGGCATTGAGTTGTCCATTCAGTGGACAAAGTCTAAATCTGGTTCTGTATTTGTGTTGTGCATGCATGTCAAAAAACTAGACTGATGCACTGAATTTCAGAGTACAACATTCTCCCTTTCAAGATGTACCTCAGAAAAACGATAAGCACTATCAAAGCAACCTAGGTAGATTCAGTTTGTTACCAAACATGTTTTCTGTGCAAACTGATAGGACATGATGAGATCTGAATCATGCAAGCGTGTTTCTTACTTACTCAAAAGCAATGCAGCACAGCTAAGCTAGAACTGGCAGATCATATTCAGGACTACTGCAATTTTAAGTGGCAAATATATGGAAGAAAGTAACAGGCTGGGATACAGAAGAGAACTCTTAACTCTGCCCACATACCATACAGCACGTTCTGCGAATGAGGAATATAGAAAACCCTCAAACATCATGGAATTTTAATGAGCGCAGCATTTCAGAAAAGTTGGATCTTGTAATAAGAAGATAATCCATCTCCCTCTTGCGGTAGTTTACTCTTCTGACTTTATGGGTTTTTTTGTTACAAGACTGCTGCTACTACATGTTCAGACTTACAACATTCAGATTTCAAGCTGTTTCATACATGCCCTATTTTATGAGAGCAATAATAATTCCAGATGGTAGAATACTGTGAAAAGTCCTTTCTTTGCTGCTGATATGTTAAATAGCAATTTCCACATCCTGATCTAATCAAGTCTAAACTTTCACTCTTCCTGGACTGAACACATGCCCCACAATGGTTTTTACAGTTTAGAATACAAGTTATGGTTCAGAAATTACCAATTCCTTCATACCTGTATCACTGAAATCTATGAATTCTTTTGATAAAAGATTAGTGAGAAGCTCCATAATAAGAAGGAGATCCTGGTACTGGTCTTCTTCTGCTGTAACATCTATCCGTTGTCGACCTAGATTATTCTTTGAATACACCTGGAGCAGAGTTAGGCAGGCCTCATACAAGTTCATGGCTTTGGCCTATAAAACAATGTTAGATAATAAGAAAACTTCTGCATGCTAAAGGTGCCACACATTGTTTTAAGATGGCATTACTTGGTTGATGATACCTCAGGATTTTAATTTCAGTTATATAACCACTTTTTGTAACAACTGCACACAAAATCATCAAGGAAGCAGCCACCTTAAACAGTAAGAACACTTACAGCCATATACTGATGTGCTACCTGTTGAAACAACAGAACATTACTTTTATCAATNTGGGATGCTACGGATGTGAAGCGGTCTACAATTTGTTTTTTTAAAAAAAAAAAAAAAAAAAAAAAGAGTGGCTTGGGACAGGCTGACCCATCTCACTAATCTCACAAACTAGATTACCAACAAAATTGCTCAGGGACTCACTTCAGCTATCAAAGTCTGGAGCCATAACACACTGCTTTTGTGCATACCGAGTTTGGAATAGGCAGGATTGCTTCTAGTTGCAAAACCAAAATTAACCAACAGTGCAAAGATTTAAGTGTACTGCACTGACTCATTTTACCAGCTAATATCTTGGTATCTGTTATGCCTTGTTTAGGACCAAGGCACTGTCTCTATGGCATGCATTTGCCACATAAAACAGTGCGGCAATTCTCCTAGAGAAGCCTTCAGAGAAGTTTGATATGGTTAAAAAAAGTACTCAACATGGTCTGCACTCTTTTGCCACCCAAGCATAGAGTTAGATTTGTGATGAGTTATGGTTACATTTATTGGTATAAGAACACTTTTAGTCCTGCTTTTAATCTTTGCAAGTGTATGTTTTTAAACAAAAGAACTCCTCTAACAGATGTGACCACATAGCATTTTTTTCTCTACAGAATCTAAAAATCACTATCATCTATCTTGTTTACACACCTAAGCACACATACACACACACTCTTCCTCTCCTTCCCCTTTCGGTTGTTTACCTCTCCAAGATAGCAAATTTGTTTATGTGCAACTTCAACGAAGACTTCTATTATGAGATTAACAGTCTCTGGTGTGTTTTTGTACACTTCCATTAATCCAATGCAATTATTAAGGAAGTCCATTAGGAAATTGAAGAGAATTGCTACGTTATCAATCTGGGTAGCCTCAGCAATGCCACAGAGTGCTTCTAATGTAGCAGTGATTTCCTGTTTCACTTCCTCCTCCTGGCAGATCTGCTGAAAGTTTTCTTGGTTTATCACATTCAAGAATCGCTGCTGAAGTGGCTGAAGAACCTTAAAATTTTTTAGAAAAGTCACATTAAGATAAGCGTATTATCACAAGAGAGGTGAGGTTGAAGTAATTTAGCAAGCTGATGGGTTGCTTTTGGCACGGCAGTACAAGAATCAATCACTTCCAGTTTCCAAGGGCTTAATTATGTTATCTGTCTCTTTAACATAACCTGAAGTGGTAGCAATTAGTGATTCTCATTATCCATCATAACCTGCAGGCTGGTTTCAAATCGAGCACCTCCATAAATATTTTATGTTTGTAGTCTTTAAACACATGACAATGACTTTCTCTGGCTCACAGTATTTTGTTCTCTTCCAAATTCAGTATTAGGGGAAAAAATTGTTACAGTTCATCAATGAAAGCATTAATTAAGATTCATGCTCACAGTTACCTTTGTCATATTATGTTTCTCAATAGCACAATCTCTTTTGTAATCAGCTGTGTTTGGAACCAATTTAGAAACTTCCACAAAAATAGTTAAATGCTTTTCCTACTTACTTCCAGCACATTACAGTCTTACCTTCAATCACTAATTCCGTATCTTTGCTAATAAAAGCAAGTTTCTTTCAGAAGGCCAATGCTTTACAAACTCATGCGGTGCTCACAGATGACTTTTCAACTACCTTCTAGCACCAATCCTTCTGGTATTAAATATCTGAGCTTTAATGGAGCCAGGGCACAAAAAGCTGGTCAAGGCTCTTCATTATGTTCCACATTAGCTTTTTACTTGTTGTCATTATCATTACGTGAATAATTGAACAATTCATAGCACTACCGAATTAAAATAAAAGAAGAAGTTACACAGTTCCAAAGGAAATTCTTAACTTTTATAATAGTCTCTTTCAAGTGTACTGCTATACTGGCTGTTTCACAAATTCTCCAGGTAATTATCAGTTGTTTTTGTTTGGGTTGTGATGTTTTAGATATAATTTTTGGCAGCTCCTGGATGCCATACAACTGTTGACCTTCAAAGAGAGAACAGTTTAAAAAATTATCAGTATTAGATGTTCAAAATCAAAAGATCCTGTACAAGTTGATTTTGTGTCACCATAAAATTCCCTAAACTAAGTTGTTTGTACTACTTGCTAAAATGAGGATAACAGCAGCATCAAAATAGCTTACCTCTGTCCAGTACTGTTGCTTTGTTTCCGTATCCATATGAGCAAAACCTCCTAAAACTAAAGCTTTCATTAGTGTTCTCTGCACAGAACTGGACAAATAATGAAGAGGAGGGCTTCGCCTTGCAAATTGTTTAGCTAAATTCCACCAGTTTTCACACTGAATAACTAAATTTGCCCTAGAAAAGGGAAAAACAGATTAATTAAAGAAAAGACTTCACAAAATTGTATGAACAGAGCGCATGAGGTTGCTAGCAGTTGTCAGAAGATTTTTTTTTTAAATTTTATTTTAATTCCTTTACTCTTAAGGCTAAATTGCCTTTTGACTTTCATCTTATTAATGCCTCACCTGTAAGATTTCTAAAGTATATGCTCTGAAAATAGCTCAATTCATACAGGAGAAAAGCAGGGATGTGCTTTAGTTTTACACAGAGTTAATGGTCATATTGCATGGATTAAAAGCTTAGTCTCATTATATCATGATAAAATAAGCAGTTTATTCCAAAACTAACTCCTGTGGGTTTTAGTTTTTTAAAAAAGAAAATTCCTCAAGTGTTTAACTCCTCAAACTTCAGAACAGTCTTTCAGCAGACTGCGAATGCATGATTGTATGTATAATTGCATTTCAATTCACAAAAGTAAAACATTCAAGATTTTCCTGCTTCACAGTTTGTAACACCAAGGAAAACTCTGAAATCCTGGAATTTAAAAAAAAAATTGTATATGTTTACAAAACACATTTTGTACTGACTTAGCCAGTATCTGAACTCTTAATCCAGGAGAACTTGTTCAACAAAAATAAACACCACAAAAATCCTTGCAATAAGAGTAGAGACCAGGAGAGTTTTCCTTTCTCACCATTTAAGAGTGAGGCACAAAGGTAGGGGAAGGAGAGTGCACTTCTAAACAATAATAAAAATTAGATCATGTTTTGTCAAATCTAGGTCTCACTCCTCACTTTGTCAGACAATTTTTTTTCCATTTATGGTATGTTACTAAAGTAATTTGACTTACAGAGACATGAATATGAAGTGCCCCATATCTGGATTACTTTGGCCAAAAAAATTTAAAGGAAGCAAAAGAAATTTTTTGACTTCCAGAGATATAGCAACTTACCGCTCTCTCCTTTCCACTAATGTTACTAGCAGTTGTACAGTATCATTTGCAAGGTCCTGCTCTGAACTCCACACTGCCAGGTTACTGATCACTTTTTCTAAAAGGTAACCCACAATCCACTGGGAACCCTCTGTATCAGCACCAAATGCTGTACTAAATGGCAGACTTATCTATAAGAAAAGCATTAAAATGAGTGAGTTTTACAGAAGCCAGAACCCCAAAGTGTATGGTAATCATTGTCAGCAAATTCTTTTCAGGCTGTCACTTCTTCCCTACTTAAAATACACAAATGTTACATAGACAAAGGCAAAGAATACCTGCAATAGAAAAATCTTTGCCAAATTTATCTCGCAATTTTAAGTGCAACACCT
>VZTL01065683.1:19726-32327 GCA_013400535.1 Scopus umbretta | reverse complement strand
CCTGGCAGACCTCAGCCTCCCTCCCACAGAGGGGAGGCAGGCACATACTACCTCCTAACTCCCCAAAAGACAGAAATTGCCTGGCAGCACTTGAATATCAAGCACTACAGAAACACAAAGCATGACTACTTCACCAGACATAGTCCAAGCTCTAAAGCAAACAGGTCACAACCACTCCACCCACTCAATTTTCAGCATCCTCCACCAAGAGGCCAGTGGGTCACCAAATCCATCTCAGACATACTGCATTTCAGAATCTCCAAAAGCCAAAGGGTTTCAACCACCCATCATCTCCTCACCCAGGTTTCCCTAGTATTACCTTTGTCTTGATAGTTGCCTCCAAACAGCTGAGCAGTCCTTTGTACTACAGCAACCCATCATCCCACATCACCTGCAGCAGCTCAAACCATCAACAGCACTGGGCCACCTTGCTGAGTTATATACTGGCTGTAGGGTAGAGTTGGAGGGCAGGTAGTTCCCTTAAAGGTGCTTGTTGCACAGTGGAAGACTTTCCTTGTCTCAGTAGGGTCATGGGTTCTTGCAACCAGACATTTCAAAAAATGTTTTGCTACTGGAAGAAAAAAGTTATTTTGGTTTCTAAAAAAATATTTTAAGAAAATTTCATGGAAATTGATTGCATTTTCCTTTCATATTACTTTTAAATGGAGAGAGGTTTGTGTTTAAAAATATCGTTCTTGGTCATAGCAAGATCTTATTTCTGCATGACTTAACAAATTGTTATAGACTGTATTTATTTTATCTTCACTTTCATATCTCTAGTTTTTTGTTTCAAAATGTACAACACATTGATGTCTAGATGATATGTCACAGCATGCCAAATAAATGTTCTGTGATCTCATACCAAGCACATAGTAGGCATGACAGATTATAACATAATTTTTCATCAAAATCATTGTAAAAACTTTAAGGACAGCTGCAAATTAGCAGAGATCTAAACCACCTTATTTTCTAGATGAAAGTGTCCCCTATTTGAGTTTGTAATGAAATAGCCTAACACTTTGAAGAAGTGTATTAATTAGAAAAAAAAAAAAAAGTTGTCAGTGTCTGTGGATTAGCCTGTGATTTTTTCTTTTAGTACAGTTCTATGGACTTTTAATTTCACTAGAAAGGCTGACATATGAAAATTTCCAGGGAAATAGAACTCAAAGTTTCCAGTTGCTCTTGTTACTTATTGTAGCTTACTCCACTTGTGCTTGCTCCATCCTTATTCATTCCAGACATCAAAGGACTTCATCTGCAAATGTGAGTGGCAACCATGTTTCCTGCACTGTCATTTCTGCCAAGTACCCAAGAGGTCTATTGAACAGTCTTCATGTCATTTCATAAAGACTTAAAACATGAGAGCATCAGGGACATTCTCTGCCATGTTACATCTCACTGCAGCAGTTAAAATAACGGAGAGAAGACAGGAATAAGACAAATCTAAAGCTATGTTCCCCTGAATGGATCACATATCTGGGGTGCTTGGCAAGGCACAAAGATCATGTTTGTGGCTCCTGGAAATCTATGGGAGTCCTACTGCTGAGAACTAGACCCAATGCATTTTATGTTATTGGAAACATATGTTTAATTTCTCCTGCTGTGAGCTTGATGGCGTGGTGTGCACCTTTTCTTTCTTTTGCTTGCTGTCACAAGGAATATCTACAATAGCTTAGAATGTGTACCTTGTTATGCTGTAGGCATGTGTGTGAGAATACCAAAACCCAATGGGAAATCACAAATATTAGCAGGGTGGGGGGGAAAAAGGTTGTCTACAGATATTTTAAATGCATTCATTGAGGATGTCAATCCACACACAGAGGTGCCAAATATGAAACTGATTCTGACAGTGCTGTGAGGTTTCCCTTAAGGTGCAGGAGTTTTGCAAGATGAGATGATATAAAGCAGCTCAGGATTTTAGGTGAATGGACAGCATTGTGTTAGATATTTGACCCAGAAATAGTTCTATAATATTTGAGATGGCTGTGCTGTATAAGGTGGGTAAATTATGATGAGAAAGTGTACTTACCTCTGCAGTCATAGGAGGGTTTTTAGCACTGAAGCTATGTTTGATTTCACTTCTACTGATGTTAACTGTTTTTATAGGTCATTTCATTATTGCTTCATTGTAAAAGATTGGACTTATTAATATGCAGCAGCTAAAATCCTTTGCATTTTAAAATGTTAATTTTTAGGTGTCCATATGGTAATAAAATCAGGCTTTGAGCCATCCATCCATATCTTTATATGTCTGTCTATATAAAAAACAATTTTGTGGTCTAGTGAGTAGGGCACTGAACTGGGAGTTGAAATTAGGTCTGTTCCTGTGTCTGCCATTGACTTTGGGAATAGGAACATGAACACATTATTCTGGGGTACACTTAGCTGTGAACTTCCCATATGCCATCTACTCTTGAGTAATGGCCCCAACAACAAACTTCTATCCTACAGAAAAGCAAAGTAATTCAACCTTTTAATGAAAAGCAGAGGCTGCTGCTTGGTGTTCATTGAGAGGTGCCACAGCTGACCACCGGCTGAGTTACCGCCCTGGGCTGATTGTTGTGCTGGAGTTTCACATTCCCAGTTGTAGATTTTTTATGTGGCTACTGCATTTCTCTGCTTTTTGGAAAAACTGTGTTGGATCTCTGTGCATCCTTTCTCTTTCTGTCTCTTGTATTTGTACTGCTAAACCTTTTGCCAGGCAAAAATCTCTCACTGCATGTAAGCTTAGAGGGCACAGGGAAGGAAATAGGTTGGGGAGGACGCAGACTCTTCTGGCGATCCTCAGTGCGGCCATATATAAATTATAAGAACAGTGAATGCTATCTCTGACATTTAAAAGAAGGGTGTTTCCTTGTGGTTGAGTATGGAAATTTGCAGCATCTTCAGGTATCATAAAGTGCCACTATTGGACCCATATAGACAAATGTAAATGTAGCTTCTTTATTGCGTTTCCTCATCTCTTATTCCTGAATGTCTACTTCTCTATATTCACTTTCTTGTGATATTTTCCCTGTTGGATTTTAAATTTGTGTTCAAACAGATAAATGAGGATGTGCTTTCTTTAGCTGAATACTTTGGGTGATACTGGAACTGCTCTACCTGGTGAGATTGGAACAGCACGTTCCAGCCGAGATGCTGAAGATGGATCCTGTTGGGATAGCTTAATTGCATTTCTGCTAATTATCTTTTTATCTAAGTCTTATTCATTTTGCTTTAGCAAAGTTGCTCTAAGTCAAAATCTTCTAAATTAGTATTTCTAAATTCTGCCTTTCATCTCTGTCCCTACTACTTATTCAGCCCCAGGTTGGAAAAGATAGAAAGCTCTAAGTTTGTAGCTCTTCTTATAAAGAGTTAGTGAATCATGGGCCATTTGTATGGGTTTGTGTTCAAAGAACATCACCAAAGCTGGCTTCTACTCCCAAGGAGAAATGGACCCATCTGTTCCACTCCTTGCAAAAAGGTTTCTTAAAAAATGGTAAACTTGTAATATTCCACCCTGAACCACCAACCTCTAAATTCTTTTTCCTGCTGTAGGAGACATTTTGCCATGGGCAGAGAACACAGGCTATGTAGCCTGCAAAAGACTATTTTTGCATCACTGATATCTCTGAAAGTAGTTTGAGGCTAGTCCATGATTAACGATCGGTCAACATGTACTGGCTAAATGAGTGGATGTTTTTCTCATCTGAAGTACTCTTCTAAACTGAAGCCCTGTTCAACAGAAAAGGCTTCTCTTCCTGGGAAAACAAATTAATAGGAATTTTCATCTTCTCATTATTTAAGTCTTTTTTCCCCAAAACAGAAACACTATCTGCAACTGCTACAGCCAAGAAATGACATGAATAATTCATTCTAATTTCATACCATTTAAGCTACTTTACTAGCTTCTAATTAACATGTGTAGATTATTTAGGGACAAGAAAATTGCTTTTAAATGCAGGTAAGAGTAAGATGACTATCCCTATGTATTATGTGGTTTGATGCCTTCTCAGAACCCAGCTGTGCTGATGAATTTCCCAGGGTCATAGCAGCTGAAGACAAAAGCTTATTTTTTCAAAAGTGAGCTAATGACATCACTGCAGATACCACGAAATGTCTAAGATACCATGCAGACTGGAATTTTTAAAGTACAGTATTTAACTGCTATTTCACCAGCCTGCTATGGCAGCAGAGACATTAACAGTTACAAAAGGTAGCATTTTCTCTGTCATTCCCATGTTGCTTTGGAGCTGGGAATTAATTTTATGTTCTCCTCCTTTGTCACCAGGAGGGGAACATCAGAGAACAAATCAAAACAAGCTTAGCAGAACACAAAGCCTGCAAGTAGGTACTGCAACTGGCCTTTACAATTCAACCCATTCATTTTTGTACACTGCATTTTTGTGCACTATTTTTTTTTTCTCTTTGAGTGCCCAGAAAAGTCTATCTGAGAGTCAAGAGTCAGTTCAACGGAACAAAAAGCTGCCTTCCCAGGCAACTTGTGGCATCTACAGTGTCTGTCATGATGATGTGGTAAGGACAGACCTGACTGCCAGAAGGTCTTAAATCTCTTTTTTCCAAAACTTGTAGAGTAGACAATCTGAATCCTTTTGGCTGGGATGCTCCCTGGAAACCATTAATCAGGAATTACTTGAAATGTAATGGTGAGTATCTCAACCTGCCTTTCTATTCCCAACCTTGAGGCTGTCTGGGAAATATGCCCATGTTCCCAGCTCCTGCTTACCCTAAAACCAGCTGCCTGGACTTGGAGATCAAACCAGAACTCCTGCTGCACTGAGCCAGAAACCCACTGTTCCCTGAGAATAGGCAGCTGCTGAAAGCAGTGATATTGAAGCAGAGCTCAGCCCTGGATCCTGCTAACAGGGCAGTTACAGTTCCACGTCAGTTTACAGATGCAACACAAGCACCTAAATGTCCTAGTGAGAATTATCGATACCCTCAGATAATGTCATGCTTAGGGATTACAGGCAGAAACTTCTAAATGTTTTGCCAACAAAATGCCTTCTGACACTTGGATTTTACACTTGTCCTCTATAAAACATCCACTGGGGTGTGTGTACCACTGTCTTCCAGTGGTTCGTCGTGCCCTGTATATTTGATTACCATGCTTGCACAGTGGCTGGGCCACAGGTATAATGGGAGTCATAATACTGCAACATTTGTAAAGGGATCTGCCTTCTCCTCAAAAACTTGAGCCTTTTAGGCTGTTTTCTGCCTTTACACACAGAAGGGGATATATCCGTCCTCATGTGAAGGTTTGTAATAGAAACCTGCATGCAAACCCTTTGTCAAGACTCCATTTGGAGACTGCAGAAAGAGCTAGACCACCTAGAGCACCCATTGTCTCACACTATGGCAGTCATTGAAAAGAGATAAATCACAATTTGGGAACACTTATTTCTTTCCCCAGAAGAATGACATCTTGAATAGGTAGCACAGAAATTGACATCTGCTCTAGAAGTGAGAAGGTTCACACACAGGGTTCCTATGGTTGGCATCTATCTGCTGTGAGCAAGTTTGTGTATACACATGGTCATTATAATGCTTAAGGCTCCTGGGGCTTCCATGAAAGAAACAATAAAATGAAAGTCCAAAGCAATATGGCCACTTATCATCTAAATTGGAAAGAGCTTAGCGTGGAGAACTGGCCTGAATGTTGGCCAGGGTGAATAGTGAACTTACCTTAAGCTCAGTAAATGGGATAATTATACCTAAATTGCATTTCATAATTAAAAAGATACAATAAATTAATCAGATCTTCAAATAAAGTTAATCTAAAAGCCAGTGTTTGATCTTTGCTAAAGGAAACCATGGTTATCAGATTAATGGTAAATGCATTTTCAAGCTGATTAGTTAGAAATCTAAGAAAAGGGGAAAAGAAACAGGATACTATTTATACAGAACAATCTGAGCATTTCCATACCAGTAAATAAGAGGTAGTATAATAAAATTCTCATTAAGCTGCTGAGGTCTATTTGGTTTTGTTTTCTTTTTAAGGAAATGTTTCAACTCCACAAACAAGCAGTGGCAAAACTTGGGTTCACACAAAGTTTTAATTGCCTGTTAACGCTCTGCCAAGTCCAAATGCTTCTGAAAAGTTCCTACTTGTCGCATGCCCTTTATCTGGCTAATCCTTGTGGATAGATCAGAGAAACACGCTGGTATGTGTTTTGGCAAGCATTATCTTGATAAAAACCATGATTTTATTCCAATTTTGGACCATTGAGGGGAGACTGTGCTGAATTCATTTTAGTCTGTGGAGGCAAATAGCTGGGAGACTGAGGGGACCACCTATTCCTTAGGTATCTGCAGCAGGAAGATGTTTGATTGTCAGCTGGGGCCAAAGATGATGACAATAATGTAATGCTTCAGGACCTAGAAGTCTCAGCTGGAATTGCATGGTGCTGGCTACACAAAAACATGCCAAGAAACAGACCTTCTTCTGAAGATTTGCAGTCCTCAGCCTCAGTCCTGCAGAAAATCTGTACCTTGCTTATTTTTATGAATCTGCCTAAAATTAAACATGGACAAGTATTTGTTGGATTGAAATGCAAATGGACAGAATAGGCAAAAGAATGAGAGAGGGGAAGAATTATCCTCATTTCACAGCTGCCCTGATCTGCTGGCTCCGAGTTTATCTGTGCATAAAGCCAGCATAAATCACTCCTGATCTGGATCAGATGTGTCCTGCTGGGCAAGCAGTAGAGTACAGATCAAAGATTAACGATTGCCGAAGCAGAGACCTGTGCTCCTCTGCCAGGAGAAGATGAAGTACCCTCTGGGGAACTCTCTCTCTCTCTCTCTCTCTCTGTGACAACAGCGGGAGCATACGCAGGAAGCTTGGACTAGACACCTAATTTTCGATAGCTGAAGTTAGGTCAGATGAATTTCCCTCCTGAGAAGTTAAGAGACTTGACCAAAATCAAACATGAAGTCTTTTGCATAAATTAGGTCCTGTGCTTAGGAAAATACAAGAATAAGAACTAAATTAATGGGTAGTATTTGGGGATTTGGGTGGAAGGTGTTGGTTTGGGGTTTTTAATGGAAAGATTAATTTTATCAGAAATACATACATGGAAATAGAAAACTGAGGAGAAGAGTATGCTTGGCAGGGCATGTGGTACCAGTACTATAGGTTTCCCAGCTACAATGGCAAAGCCTGTACAGTGGGAGAATGCAGATATCATGAGTGTGAATTAATTGACCATTAACTGTTAGCTTATCCGCCACTATTGTTTCCTTCAGTTGCATGCTGCTGAACAGCTTTGGTGTAAATGAGGAAACACCTTACACCATAATCTTCTACTTTAGCCGCCTAGGAAATGGATACAAAAAAAAGAGCAATTGATTTTGGTAGGATATCCCCAAGTTTTGGGGGCACTTCAGAAACACGTGAAATTTTGCTCCGTCCCTTGTGCCCTTCAGCTGAGCCTGAAGCCAGTGGAAGACCTCAGCCATGTTGCTCCTTGGCACCTGTATTTGGGAAAAAAAAGAGATGAAGAAGACAACTGACCCATGTGTCTGATCCATCCATCCACTGAACCACCACACTCCTGGTGTCCCCATGACACTGCTGCATGGGGACATCTGTCCTTCATGCTTTCTTCCACAGTCTGACCAGAGGAAAAACAATGTTATATTTCCATTGAATTCTCCAGTTCTCAAACAAAACAACATTTGGATCTAATACATATGAGAAATGTCCTAATTTACTATAAATTAGACCTACTCTGCACTGGCATAAATCCAGGCACTTTACCAGATGAATGATGAGGCATGTTGCTCACCTTTAGTTCCCCCAAGCCAGTTGTTTCCCACAATGCTGCCATCTTGCAGTTACAGGTAATGTGATGTTTTACACTCAGCACTGCTATTATTTTCTTGCCGTACCTTTATAGTCTGAGCATTCAGATAGAGATGAAACCCATTATACTTCACAGCAGTTTGAACACAGGTCCTTGAGTTGATTTATCTCCTTTATCCCTGTGCAGTTGGGTTCTCTCCACTACTTTACTCACATCTCCCTGATTTTTTAACTATGGAATGTGACTGGTGTCTGACTTGTAATTTTCCATGCTTTCAGACATGGTTATTGTATAATAAAATCCTCATGCTCACTGGCTGTGTTTGGATCAAGGTAAGTGGAACTAAAAATAGTGGTTTTAAAAAATAAGCTTTTTTTTTTCTTTAAATTTGCAGTGCTGAGTATGTTTATATTTTGCTGAGGCTTTGAAAGTATTTTTAATTGGGCATGGTGCTTTATGCTTTTACACCCTTCCTTCTCCAGCATTGAAGATGTCTCCGAATACAAACATAGAGGCCAGATTCACCCCTGAGGTAAGCTGCAGCTTGGTTAATGCCAGAAGACAGCTTTTCACAGCGGCATAAGATTGTTTCCTCACTGTGTTCAATGGAGGTTGGGCTGTTTGCTTTGTGGTGTTGAACCCTATGCATTTCCCTCCCTGTTTCAGAGAGTGTAAAATTCCACCTGATAATTCACCCCATTACAGTAGGGTTACACCAAGACCAAATAGCCAAACCCTCTCTTCTCAGGGGTTTGAGCATTCATTCAGGTCTTTAGGAACCTTGGGCCATTTTTGCACTTGCCTAGAGAAACAAACCTGTAAGTAAGGTAAAATTGGGTAGCCTCACCCAGTGTTCTCCACCATCTCCTTGCTTACCACCATGCAGAGCACATAGGCATGCACAGAGAAAAAGCTACCCCATCCTGATGTACCAGGATTGTGTTTGGCACCGTGGTGCCCAAGAGCCCTGCCTTGAGTTTGCAGTGTGACAGTCATCCATGGGGTGGGCAGCCATTGCCAAGGTGGCCATGTCAGCTTTGGGCTGTGTTGGGGTTTTTTGGTGTCCCTGCAACAGCTGTGCCTCACACTGGTGGAGCTGCAACGCATGGCTGCTGGAGATGTTTGGTTGTGTCTTCTGAAGGTCATAGACTGGATCTGCTTGAGACGTCCCTTGCAAAACGTAATGTCAACAGCTGCAGAGAGGTGAAAAAACAGGAAAAAAAGCCCTCTTGAGTTTATACTTAAACACGGTGCAGTGAAGCCCGGTGTTATTATTAGCCACCAGTGTTTCAGGCCATTATCTGGCTTGACAGTTCCAGGCCTCCAGGCAGCCCTTCTAAACGCTGATGATGATGATTTGTTGCAAATGTTAAACAGACACATTGCAATTATTTGTCAGCAATATAACTCTCCCCTTTTGCCCTCTGGTCTTCAGACACATATGGTGATGTGTGGATTTCATGAGAAATGATCCACTCCTGCATCAGGAAGCAGAGAGCTCCCAATGCCCATCTTCACAACCAAGTCATTAGATGACAAACATACATTACAGAGAAGCAATTGCCCATCACAGAGCCCTCTCAGCCTGGTGGCAGACGCGATTGCAATCTTCTTCTAAAATGGATGCAAGGTGCTTTCTCCGGTCAAGACTATTTGTGCTCTCATTGCTGGGGTTGCACGGCAGCAAGCTACCAGGCAGAGGGAAGTTTGCGTGACTGGTCTTACCGAAGTCAGTGAACAACAGCTGAAGCTGATGAATTACTTGGTTGCTTAAAGATAAGCATGTGCTTAAATGTTTCACCGAATTGATTTAGATTCTTGTACACAATTTAAAACTTCAATTTTGGCAAAAGAAAGAGTAACAGAGGGAAAATGCATTTATTACTGAGATTTATATGGCATTTGAGTAATACCCCAAAGCCTTTTTTGTTTCCTCAGCTTATTTTTTGTATGAACAAGGTATGTGCAAAACCTGAGCAGGTTTTTGATTTATAATAATGTGCTAGTTATAAGAAAATATTGTTATGCATAACAAAGAGTTTACCTAGCTCAATTTTTAACTAGGTGCAAGGAGAGCCATTCAGAACTGCTAATATGGTAGGCTGAGGAGTTTTAATGTCCGGGAAAATGCAGAAATCAGGATAATGGTACTGGGATAGGACATTGGAAAGAGTTAATTAAAAAATTAAAAGGAGAAAATTATACTAAAGGCAATCTGAGTTTGGTTTTATAAACTTTCACTAAACCAGGGATAAGATGTTATTAAACCAAAACCACCCTAAAATCAAACAAAAACTCCTTTTGGATAGCTCTTGTGCACACAGGGAAAGGATTTTTTTGCAAGTCTCAGGCTGAGTTTCCAAGCTACACGAAACTTCCAAAGCTGAGCCTTGGATCTGTCTCTGCCTTCCTGCTGTTGAGAAGCTTGGGGGATATTTCTGGAGACGAGTGGAGGAGCCAGTGTGTGCCCTGCGGCTACGTGCTGTGCAAGATGAAGCAGCAGCATCCACCTTCCCAGAGCAGCTATGGAGAGTAACAGCCCGTTGATCCCATCAGTAAGGCATGGGCTGCTTTGAATTGCTGAACTAAATCAGTCATGAAATGGGGAGCAGAGTCTTTCTGCCTTGCTGAAAGATCAATATGGTCAGAGACGCTGGAAGGATCCTATGCCTTTTCTATGTTGTTAAAGTTTCATTTAAATAACAAGCAAATTAGGGTTTCTACTTAGCCCTCAGGGTTGACATGATTTTTCTGCCTTCATGTATTTGGTGAATCTCCTACTGATTTTACTGGTGGCTGAATTACATCCACGAGGAACGTTTTTTTGCAGATCCCACCCAGAAAGCCTACAGTTTTCAATTATTAGGGGGATCTTATCCTGATGGCAATTTCTGAGCAAGGAACATTCTTTTTACTGACAGAGGAATGCAGACCAACAAACTCAGCCATGGTTTTCAATGCCTCTGTAGCCACCAACCAGTGTCTGAGTAATGACTTGCCATTATTATTCCAGAAACGTGTCTACAAACAAACTGAAAGGCAAAGAGTAGTTCTTCGGTAACATTTCCCAGTATTGATATTGTGGATTAAATTAATCTTATTGGTTTATAAATTCCATCTGTGTACAATGGGCACTGGAGTTCCTTCTTCTTCCTGTTTTAGATATGCCATATAGTGAAATTTTGTTAAAATCTTTATTTCCCATTTACACACACAATTTTTTTTTTTTTTAAAATCAGCCTCTTCTTATGAAAAATGCTCACACAAGCCTCATGGAGAGAAAAATGAAGGTTTATGTCAGGACTTTGAAATTAATGAGTGTCAACACTGTGTTTCATTTAATTTCTTCTGCCCCTGGCCCATCAGAGGTCACCTCAAGAAACAGTGCGTGAAATCAGGCCAATAGTAGGGTTTAGATGAATTAGAAAGAGATCTGGGTCAGGTATTATCTGGTGCTGAGCCATCTCTGAACAAAGTCAAATTATCCACTTCAGAGCCACTCATTATCTGATCACATTTTTGAGTGGATGATGATGGTTTTTCACTTGGAACACAGTAACCTCCACTTAGATCCTGGCATTGCTGATGTATATAACATGTGGTCATGCACCCACAACACAGCACTTATTTGAATAAAATTAGCTTCAGAAAACCTATCACTAAAATTAAACAGATATCTTTTCTGTTCCTCTGCCATGTCATAATTTGGCTATTTTATGCTCAGTAAATAATATCTAAATTCAAAAAAGGATACAACAGGCCAGACTCTGATCTCATTCCTCATATTGCCAAATACCATATCCAGAAATAGCTCCTCTGAGATAAGCATGGGAAAAAGTGCTGGCCAACAGATTTTGAAAGTTTCTGTCTCCTTTCCCGATACTCAGATTCATTAAAAATACATTAAGTACCAGGAAGCATTCACATACATGAATACATGAGTACAGCAGGTCACAGATGTACATTAACACATTATCACTTGTCTGTGTTTCACTCACTTTGCCCACACAGAAGTGGGCTTGCTGGTAGGGGAAGTTTGTGGATCAGTTTGTGTGTGTTGTTCATATACATATACATACTTAAATGCACATATGTGCTGAAAAAAGGTTGTTTTTTATGGCCTTAACTCAACTAAATTTTAGGCATGTGAGTAAATCTACTGAAATCATGACCTAACACCTAGAGCTAAGGCTGTATATGGACCATAAAAAGCCCATTTCCAGACTTGCATGTCACAAGAACAAGTGGAGGAGCTGGTCTTGCACACATGACACAGCCCCACCAAAGTCTGATGTTCAAATCTGGGAGGTGGACATGCTGCCTTTTTTGACTTCAGAGGAGCAAAGCTGCTTTGAAGCTCTTTGCCAGCAGGAGCTCAGAAGACAGGACAGACCTTTGATCAAAGTGTATTCCCAAAAGAGACCTGAGACTGGAGCAAGGCATTTAAAAGAAGGATGGCAGAATGGACTTTAAAGACTGAAATATGTAAGGACAATATTTCCCGCCACCTGGGAGTATCTTGTTATTCACAAAATGCCAACTCTTTAATTCTTATAAACAACAGTGTATCATCCCTCCATTGTTAATTTAAGAAAATGGCTAGAAAGGACAGGTTTTGTTCTGAGCATTGAAGTGACATGTTGCTCTTTTCTTCCTGCTTTCCATGCCTGTTTCAGACTGCCCTTCTCCCTGCTGACTTTTGGGCATATTCTGAAAGGTTAGACCTTGAAAAAGGACTGAACGATATCTATTTTAAAGCTTCCCTCCCCCCCCCCGCTCACACTATACACGCT
>VZTL01065683.1:0-19714 GCA_013400535.1 Scopus umbretta | reverse complement strand
CCCCCCCCCCCCAGATAAAAAGGGCACCTTGAAATATGAAGGAATATTTTATATAACTGCAAGGTAAAGCAGACTTTAGTTTTATGGATTAGTCATGCCCGCCTTTTTAATTCAAGGACAGAAGATGAACCCTAACTGGACTAGTTCCCTAATAGCAGGGTTTTACAAATATAATTTATTTTTTCTCTTTTTTGCTCTATCGTGCTCTTTTTGTACTTTAAAAGATTTCTTTGTTTAGAATTGTAATGATTTCTGTTAGAAATTATATTCATTTCAGCTCCTGTCTTTTATAATATTGATGGATGCCATTAAAGGACAGCTCTGCTTTGTGCGGAGCTGGCTGCATTTTAATCGTACATAAAAGGATTTCTGCATAATGGTAGACTATGGACTTGCTAGCCTTGAACAGTGGCAATAGAAGGAGTCATTCTTTTAATCACCCTGAGGATATGCAGAAAGTCACCCTTGGCAGTTTTTCATCTGTTCACATTCACTGCTTGGCTGTAGTTTTTGTCAGCCCCTCACTCTGTCCATCACTGTCTCTAGCAGTCTCTAGCAATTCAGCCAGAGACAAAACTCTCACCCTTAGTGCATTAGTTACCACCACTGTACTGCTCTTGTTGCAGAGTCAGCGGAACGGGTGGTGCGTTCATATCTCATGTAGCCACCAAACTACTAGCCTTTGCTACAAAGGGCAAGAGGCATGGGTGCACAGGAGACATTGGTGCACAGTAGACATGGGTACCCAGCCTGATCACTGCAGTAGTATCTTTGACAGCCCCAGCTTTTTGTTAAAGCAATGTGAGCCAAGCCCTGAGAAGATGTTGCAGGGTCAACTGAAACACAGTGGCTCTTTGTAGTATGAAATGGATGCAATCCACTTTACATAATTTGCATTACCTAAGTGGAGTTTGCAAACCAGAAGCTGCGTCCCCATGAGGAAAATGGAGAAAAAGGCAACCGCTTTCAGGAAAGCAAAAAGAAAACTTGCAATGTTGCAAACCTCAGACAGATTTTGAGGATCAGCTTGTTGAAGGCATAAAAATAATACAAACTGCCCTAAGCATATCAGGAGCCAGAAGCCTTCCTGGAGGGCAGGTAAGTGCAATGGAGCCCATGGAGAAGATTAATTATGTAGACCAATGTTCACAGCTCTGGAGTTCAAGCAGTGTACCTTACCAGAGCCTTTTGCTCTGGGGGATAAGGCAGAAGAACTGCCTCACACTGAACTTCTGGTAGAAGAGGTCCAGGGATGAATCAGTAAGATGAATAATAACAAATTGCCAGGAGCAGATGGGTTTCGTTCATGAGTTCTAAAGGAACTCAGACACAAAATTGCTCAGCTGTTAATGGGGGGATGTAAATCTGTGGTTTACATCATCCTCAGCACAGAGGAAGTGAAGGTTGCAACTGGTGTGATGATTTTTTTTAAAGGCTTCAGGGAATGGGAGCCTGGAAAGCTGCAGGCTGGCAGGACTTTAGGGTGCAAAGGACAAAAACTACACTAATGAATAGAATTAGAAAACAGAGGGGTAAAGATGACAAAATAGGAAAGAACAAGGCTTTGCAGAGAGAAGCCATGCCTCACAAATATTTTTGTGTTTTTGAGGGTCGGTGAGTATGCAGGTAAGGGTGATCTAGTTGCTACAATATGCCAGGATTCTCAAGAGCTTTTAACAAGTTCTCTCCCCAAAGGTTCTTAAGAAAATTAAGCTGTCATGGGATAAGAGAGGTCTTTTTGTGATTTAGCAAGTGGATAAAAGCTAGGCAGAGTGGTCTCACATTGGAAGGAGGTTACCCTATGCCATTGCATAGGGACCTGTGCTTGGGGGCTGTGTTATTCAGGGTGTTCACAAACGATATGCAAAGAGCTGAAGTAATACCATTTCCTGATGATATGAGTTTTTTCAGGGCAGAGAAAGCTAAAATAAATATAAGGACCTGCAGAAGCTTCTCATGGTACTGAGGGACTGGGTGATAAAACAGAAGATGAAATTCACTTATTAAGAAAAGCAGAATAATGACCATTGGGAAAAACAACAGTAATTATAACCTACACAGTGATGAACTGTAGATTAGCTATTAGCATTCAGGAGAGAGATTTTGGACTTGCTTTGAACAGTACTATGAAAACATTAGCTCAAGGCTCAGTGGGAATGAGTCAGAAGGTGCAGAGAATTTTAGAAATGATTAGGGAAGGAATAGAGAACATACCCGGAAATGTAATTAACCACTGTTCAGACTGCTTGAAATCTATGTATAGCTTCGGTTCCCCTGACATGTAGAAGAACAAGAAAAAGCACACAGAAAGGCAACGACAATGTCTGAAAGTGCAAACCAGATTCCTCATAGAGAAACTGAACAAGGAATGATACTTCATTCATTCTCATAATATGAGAATCTGTAGGCCAAACAAAAGACTCAAAACATTTTTGAAAAAAATCAAAGGAATTTTTTTTCCTGCACAAGACACCTTAAACTGTGGGACTCATTGCTGCAGGATATTGTGGATGCCATATTCATTCATGATGCAAAGTAGTAGACAAATTAATGCAGGGAAGGTGTACAGTGATAAGGGGCTGATAAATCTGTGGATGGGTACAGCCTCGGTAAGCTGGGAAGATGAACTAGGGAAAGGATCAGTTCTTCATTTAACCTATTCCTGAAATTTTTCCTTGAACATCTGGGAGGAGCAAATGTCAGAGACAGGACTCAGGGAAGTGGGGACCTTAGTGCTGTCCTGACTGCAGCTAATCTGCTCCTATGTACAGAGAAATTTTATTTGCTTAGAAGAAAGAAGCTAAGCCTCACATTACAGGAACTAATCTTCTAGGTGGAATCCAACAGGCAGCAAACAGATGGATTTTCTGTCACTTCCTCTGGGTACTGCCTTTTCTGATTGCATCCTTGTCTTCTTATCATCCTTTTTTTTATTTGACCGTCTGCTGCCTGCTGTACCATGTGACTGCTCTCCTTAATTACACATGGACAACATGAACTGCCCTACCAACTGATCATATTTAATTTATTTCTAATTATACTGCTTTTTAAAATGAACCTGACAAACTGTAAGTGTAATTCTTCTGTTGTTTTTGTTGACTTTGGTGTAAGTCATGGGCTTGTATTACAGTTTTGTCATTCTGACTAATCAGTTTGAAGGCCATCCTGTCCTGCTTTTACTATTTCTTTCCATTTCTCTTTACTCCTGGTTGAGTGGCACAGACACCATTATACACTTTGAGAGGATGCTGTGAAGTTTTTCCTCATTACGCTTGATCACAGGTCACTTGTACCACAAGCTGCTAGGAACCTGAGAGCACTTCTCCCCTCAACACCAACCACTCTCTAAAGGACCTTTGAAAAACATTTTTCTGCTTTTTTTAAGGGTTAGTCCCTTCCGGCCTTTGCAAACTAGAACCTCTGACACTTCATTCTCACCCACGCCAGGCAGTATCGTATATTCTGCATTTAGGGCTAGATTTTAGTTGGCAGGTGTTCTTTCCATATGGCATTTCTTTCTGCACCAGGATCATATAAAGCTTTAGAAATTAAATCTTATAATTCCCTTAGATGGATTTCATAGTAGTTCCACTTTATGGAAGGGAAATAGCAGCAGTTGGAGGTGACGTGAGAGATTTGAAGGGCAGCCAGCTCCTCTGGGTAGGTAGCCTCCCTGAAGACATCTCAAAACCTGCCCCTCACTGTTGGCTTTGGCTGGGACAGCTCAGCAGTGATGCACCAGGAGGTTACTGGTATTTGGTGCTCGGGGATCAGAGCTTGCTTAAGACCATTAACAGCCAGTTTGGGAGTCAGGCTGAGCTGTCTCCAGTATAGCTCTTACGCAGTTGTAAGGCAGAGCTTAGAAACCAGCTTTTCTTTCTTAGAGTTTCTAGAGCATGCCTCCTCTCCTTGGGGATCTGTGTGTTGCATGATGCACTGATTTAGATGTAGGAATTATATTGGCAGACTGTGTCATTCCATTAATCAGGTAGGTCATATAAGGAGATCTAACACAATAACATCCGTGTTGTACACACAAGCACATACACACACACATACACATGCACTAAAAAGATTAATTGTTCAGTGATTCAGTTTTAATCTGAATTAATGTTTTCATTCAAGCTGTGGCTCTGCTCATGTGAGGAACACTCCTGCATTTCTAATTTCCTTTTCACACTAAAATTTGCTGGCAGAAGCCAGAACTGCTGAAAAGAGGACAAAGGAAAGGGCTTGTGGAGGAGGTGGGAAAAAAACATATATTCTGTCAAACACAGTTAGACTGTCACTCGGGGGGTGGGTGAAAACAGACGTCTGATCTCTGTGATGTGCAAGTGAGCCCTAATGTGGGTAGGAGAGAGTACCAGGCAGATGGTATGAGAAGCTTGCTGCTGCTTTTTGCATTGATCTTGTGTCCCCGTTACCTTGTGCTCCTCATCCCACTCATCCATTTCTTTGTTTTACCGATCTTAGATGTGTATTTACAGCCACTTGATCAGCAGAATCCCCTCTCCAGCTAGACTTTTAGGTGATGTTGGAAGAATTATATTGAATGTTTATAGCTTGTTTAAAATACTGGACTGTCCTTTGGTATTTTCATTGTTTTCATTACCTTGTCACAATTTATTCCCTATTGCACTGTTATTGCTTCTTGCATTAAAAGACAATATTTGAATAGGTCAGCTACTGCATGGGAAGTAAGATCACCGACCCAGCTGGGGTACATATTCAGTTTACATCACTAGAGTGACTTTTTATTCTTTCTATTCTCTTAAGAAATATTAATTATAATTAATTAATTAAGGATGTGTCTGAGGTAAGAATAGATGTAGAGAACAGAGCTGGGGAAACTGAGAATTTCATTTTATGAAAGACATTGCCCAAAAAACAAGGATGAGTTCCTGTTCAACTCCTTGCCCCAGTCACCCACTGAATTGGTTCTTCTTCACCTGGGAAGAGGAAGACCTGATTTCACCTCAGTCCTGTGAAGGATGCAAATCCAGCTCTACCACATTCTAAGCTAATCACCAAATCTCTGTGTTTCAAGCTATTTCTAAGCATGCATCTCCCCTAGGTGTGACAAGAAATTCTGGACTGGGTGTGAGTAATGCTCCAAAGGAAAATTTTACAAGATCCAGTAAGTTTCCAGGAACACTTTTGGTTTGGTGATTCAGCACTTTCTGAAAGGCTCAGTTCATCAGAGACATCACTGATTGGCTCCACATGAACTTCCTTTCAAAAAGAAATCTCTTGACTGGTACACTGAGCAGATTTAATCTCGTTATCTGTAGGAGAAAATCGATATAGTACCTCCAGCCATGATGCCTGGCTGTCTTCAGAGTAACTGCATTATAAACTATTCCAATGAATATTTATGGGGAATGCTTTGCAGTTTTTACTCACTTCTAATCTCTGAGTGATGATCTAACAGGACTGGTGTAACTGCTCTTCCATATTCCTGGTGATAGACATTAATAAGCACAATAATGTATGAACAAAATCTGTGATGGTAATGTAAAGTCTTTTAAGTCTACAATCTCTACTACCTTGACTCTATTTCACAACACTGTGATCCTGCAAAAGTAGACAATCCCATCCTTCAGAAAAATAACTAAAAAGGGAATGATGTAATAGATAGCTTTCACTAGTATCAGAACTCACCAGGTCTTCATTTAATGATACAGACAGTGAATGTCAAAGTCCATTCACAAACACCGGGAACAGCAATTCTCCTTGCCTTATTCATCTGAGGGAGATGGGACCCTGAACAGCAAGATAGTTTTGAGAAAGAGCTACACTGGGAAAGCTCTTCAAAAATGAATGCTCATAAAATGTCTGTAAGACATGTTTTTACTTCATTATTATGGCTGACTCAGAGAGAATAATGTTTTACTTGTTCTGTGCTTCTTAACAACAAAACTTGCCTTCAAGAGTGCAAATGATGTTAACTATTTGGCTGTTTGCCTTCTGGCATCAGAAATAGGCCGTGCAGTAACACGATGTCTCTGTGTGGTTCTGGGGAATGACTTCCTAAAGGAGTTGAGTGTAAGAAAGCCCAATGTTTTGTTTGATACTGATGCTGTTCTTTCATCCTGCATCATTAGTCTGTCCCAGTTTCCTCTACTGGAAAAGGGTCATTTCTCATCTAGCCAAGTAGTACTTTCTCAGCATTTAGCAAGGGGAAATGGAAAAAAAGACAGGGGTATTTGTCAGGAACAAATCAGAGAATGGTGGGGAAAAGAAGATGAAAACTCTTTCCTGAGTCTCCTGAGATGCCCTTAAGACTGTGAATCTGGAGCTCACTGCAGCAGACTTACGTTCACATTTGAGGAGATTTGAAATTGAGTCTTATGGGCCTTGTCCTTTCTTGAGCGAGAAGCAGCCATCGTTCAAACCCAGCCATCTCCATTTCAGTCTCCACCCTAAAGCTAACCCCTTTCCATTGCAGAAATCAACTGAAACAAAAATTTCTTCATTTTGTGAGTCTGTACATGAATAATGGCACAAAACAGCACATAAATCCCCATTACAAAATCAAACTGGTTGCCCTCATGCAGTCTTTCCTCTGCCAGCATATGGAAACATCGAACAACCCACCCTTCAGGACATCTTCTGTAGATGCAGATTGTTGTATGCTGAGACAGGATCATGTCCAAGCAGAACATGTTCAAGCCATACAGCCTGATCAGCAAGATTATATCTGACTTACAGCGATTCTCCACTCGCCTGCAAAGCAACATCAAGTCCTTTATAAACAAAAACCACCACCAAACTGTAAGGAGGTCTAGTAGCACAACAGTGTTCACATGAAACATGCATTTCCAAGTATAAGTTGTACAGTTCTGGCAACATCTCAGCCTCATGGGACATTTCCATGCTGGTCTGGAAAACATAATCCCATATTTCTCCAGTGAATATGATTTCGTATTTCAGAAAAGTGTCCATATTTCTGGTTTTCTTTCCCTCAACAGAAGAGAACAATGTAGCAATATTTTTTTTGGTTTTTTTGTTGGAAACGTATTTTCATGGGATATTTTGCTCAGTAGAAAGAATTCTTTTGCCCAGGCATGCCCGTTTTTTCTTTCTAACATCAGTTCTTGGAGGCACTACAGCAGGATCCAGAACTTCATCAAAGAAAGGAAACATATTGCAATTTCTCAAGAGCTGTAGTTTAAAACAAAACCACCAGAAAAACTCTGACTTCATCCTGTGGGAGCCAACAGTTTGGACTAGGGACAGCCATGGGGACAGAGCAGCAGCCAGGTCTGGGGAAGCTCCACCAGCTTTTCGTCCTCATGATCTCAGCCACCAGCAAGAAACATGCTTTGCTTCTAATAATTGGGGTCTATGGGTACAGAAACTAAAGGGTCATTTTCAACGTGACTATGTGCTGTTTGCCTCTATTTATTTGCAGACAGTGACTGCTTCTGAAACTGTAGGGCAAGACTTGGCAAAGTTAGATTTTTGCTGATAAAGAAAAATGAGAGATGCCTAGACATACCCTACACGCAAAGATGAGTGTAGCCTATTCCCAAGTTGAATATGCATGTTGGGGTATGATATAGCACCTCTAGCTTTTTTCCTGTCAGTTGATTTGTCCTTTCCATTCCAGTGACTGTTTTCATTTATGAAAAGGGAAAATACTGGACTGCGAAAAGCACCAGTCTGAGTGAGATGCTAACAATACTGCATGCCTGTTTAGCCTGTCTGGAGCATCACAGATGTCAGACTATGGGACAAATCTCTTGATGATTTGTGCTCCTTTATACATTACACTCAAGGTAGGGAGAAGAAACATCATCCAGTGCCCAGGTAAAGGAAGTGTTGTACAAATGATGATGGAGGAGGCTCAGCCCTGCCTCCACTGCAGGGTCACATTTCTCAACCTTTTCAGTGCTGCTTAAAACACATGATGGAACAATCCAGTATGTTATATTATGTGTAGGAAGAGGCCTCACCCAGCAAACTGTCCTCTGATAGCTGTGCCTGATGCTCCAGCCCAGGCTGAGAGCCACTGCTGTGTGGACCACAGCTGATGCATGGTGGTGGGGAGCACTGTGGTGGGGATGGGGCATTTTGGAGGACGGTGTAGAAGAGGAGGGACAGGAGGAGAGATGGGGTGAAAATGATGAACAGCCAACAACACCAGGATATATGGGGAAAGCAAATGATCCAAAGCCAGGGTTTGTGTGTGTGTGTGTGGTTTAATGCTGTACCTGTATACCCATATAGTTAAGCCATACACATGTATATGCATAAACATATTTATAATATAGCTTGGTCTTCTGCATTTAGGGCTTAGAGGTGACAATCACTTGTATGAAGACAAGTAACCACAGAAGGTGCTTTAAAAAACCCCTCTCCTAAGGAGAAGGGAGCTGTATCTGCTGTTCCCTGTGGGCATCATTTCTCCCTTTTATATCTGGTGACCTTTAGTTGTAGTGGTGCTGGCTGCTTTGAGGAGGAAGCCTTAAAAGCTTGATATCAACACACTGTCATTATGGAGCTATGTATATGCATGCCAGGAGGCTTACTGCTTTCTCATTGATTGTAGTCTTGGGTATTGGCACTGACAGATTCTCAAAGGAATATTTAACATGTGTGTCCTGTGCTCTGTTGGAATATGTCTAGGATGCAATCTCAGAGGAAGTAACCATGGGATATTTGCCATGTAGCATTTGTCTGCTTTATGCAGTCTCAAAAATGGGTTGCAGCATGACAATCCAGAATCCTTACAGCTTGGGAGAGAAAGTTGTGTAGGAACAACTATATAGGTTATGTAGGAATAATCAGGTCCCTTAACAGACTCCACTCATTAGATCAGAGGAGCAGAACATTGTCTGCATACCCCAGAGTATGATAATCTAGTCCCATTTGACTTCAGACTCTCAGACATCCAGGAGCCCAAAATATAGATGATCTCAGACAGAGGGGTTCAATTCACTTCAGATCAGGAAAAACAAGAATTAAGTTTCTGTCTTGATCAAGGTCAAATTCTTCCTAATTGGTGCTCTGAGTAGTCTCCTGGAAATCCATGGCCTTGTTAAAAAGCATATGGAGTAAACAAGATATTGCAGGTCAGCAAGGTGGGAGGGAGGGAGCAACGCAGAGCTGAAATGTGGCTCTCTTCATCCTTTTGTGTTTTACCTATAATTACATGTTGTGCAGACAGCACCACACACCAGCTAAGATAGTATAGTCTCTTGTGTCTCATGGTGGCAACAAAAACTTCTCCAAAAAACTACATCTCTCTTTCCAGGTAGGTGTAAGTAATGCTCTGCATTATTTATGAACTTGCCCACAACACATAGTAGAGTGAGTTCTCTTTTGGGGCTCATGGTTCAAAGGGGATGGTGGCTTCCTTTGCTTTTCCATACTCTTTGTCTGAAGCACCAGAAAGCGTCATAAATTGCAGGTCACTTAACCAGTTGGAGCCAAAAGTTTGCTGCTGATAATGGAGAAACAGTTTGTAGGAAATAGGACACAAGGTTCAGCAGGGCAAAGGAGTCCACTCAATTTCCAAAAATACATATTGTGATTAAAACCTGCTTTATGTCTCACCCAACTTCTCCCAGGGCCACTGACAGCACAAGCCTTGGGTGTAGTTGGTGTGGAGGCAAACTGTTCCCCCAGCAGGCACTGCGGCTGGATGTGACAGCCCCTCTGAGTGGCATCTGTGGCCCATGGTGTGCACATGTGTCTTGTGTCCACACCACTTACAAGATACTTTTTTTAATGTAGCTTGAGCTTGTGGTGCAGACAGGACTGCCAAAAAGGAGGAGCTGATGTCTCTATAGAAATAGTATCTTCCTCTCTGTGTGGGGTATCAAGGGATGCCAAAGATTTCTGCAAAGTGTGTCTGTCTGTCTGTCCTGGAGAAGCTTTTTCTGTCACTGACAAGCAGCCAAATGTGTGAAAGAACCTCTGTCATCAATGCGCAGCAATGCTCCCATGACTGTTTCAGAGAAGAATGACGAATACCGTGTCCAAATGAAGCCACTGGGGGAAATTAAACTGCTTGTAATGACCTAGATTGGAATTTGGCTGTGACACTGGGACTAATGGCTTGTTCTCCTGTGGAAAGTGGCAGGGGAGCTCATCAGAGATGATCAGTTCACAGCCACTCTGCAAAGGCAGCTCCAGTGTGGTGCCTCTCAGCCCTGTCCTGTGACACTGCTTACGGAAGACTTAGGTTTTGGCTTGACAGGGAGAGCAAGGAAGTTTAGGCAGATGGATTAGCAAAGGCATGAAATTAGAGGCTGCAATGGAATATCAGAGCTTTTGTTTGCTGTAGCATGTACAGTGCATTATGTTTCACATGAGGGCCTAATAGCTTTTAAATTAGGTGCTTTAGGATATGGCCAGATGATCACAGGTGAAGGAGTTAGTGTGTTTTAAGAGGTACTGCTCATTACTACAGATTTCCATTGCTCAGATGGGACATGGTAGTTGACCAGAAGTGTGTTCCTAGTCCAATGCAATTGGAAATTCAATTATTTTCAGAGTGCTGGTCACCAACTCCTCACAAGGACTCTGAAAGTAATCTTAATACTCAACTGACATGAGATCCTTCAAACTTAGAAATACATCAGGTGTGTAGATTGACCTATTTGTAGGTCATGCAACTTAAGTTTTAAATCTTATTTAAAGAGAATGGTAGAACCTGTTACAGAAGGAGATCTGCAAGCACAGAGATGTGATCACCTTTACCAAGGAATACGAACTGCCATTAATAAATGCAAAGATTGCACACAGTTTACATGATGTACAGGCTTGATGCTCAGTATGATCCACTAAGTTGCAGCATCATTACAGAGCTATGAATCTGATCCCCTGAAGTAAGTTCTGGGAGCTCTGGGGCACCTATATTGTCCCTGTGCATAGGATAACTCAGCCACAGATGCCTTCATGCATTACATCCCAGGACATACAGAAAGATCTAACCAATCTGCAATAAAACCTGTGAGAAAGGAACAGCAAGCATACTATGTACTGAATCTGAACTGCCCACAGGAACTATTGTCTCAAGCTAAGCAGACAGCTTCCAGTCTGGCTTGCTGCTGAAGCAGACTGAAACGTCTTTAAATGCAGCTCAGAATTATTTTCTTAAATTCTTGCTCTTGAATGAGCCCGTAGCTATACCAGGTATCACATATTTTGGGCTGTGGTGATTCATTCTCACTGGGTGAATACCACTGATCTGTGCTGTGGCTGACTGCTTCTTTCTTAGATTGCACCTCTAACTGCCATTAATATTCAGGCATATTGAATTAAAATGTGTTGTTCCCTCCTAAATGCTCATTGGCAATGGATTTGACTGGAACACTTGTACAAAACAAGCGCTACAGGAAATGCAAAGAGATGCTATTTTTATTCTGGTCAGAACTGAACAGAGAAGATTCTCTGCAATTACCAGTGAGAAACCCCTGACAGGCAGACGTAATGGAACTCAGGGTTGTGTATGTGTGTATGTGTGTTGGGTGAAGAAACTGTGAATTCACAGCCACAGGGCTGGGCCTAAACCTCTCCACCCAAAATATATGCAGCATTTCTTAATGCTGCACAGCACTTTCCATGCTTAAAGCATGGGCTGGAGCACAGGCAGCTGGGTGGCTGGAGGAGGGGGAAATTACATTTATTTCCTCCTGACAGATCACTCCTTTTTACGAAGCTTATCTGCTGCACTAAGCAAATATTTAAATAAGGTAGCCCAGAGAACATTACAGAAGGATTTACTACAATGCAGAGCTCATCAGAGATTCATGGATTTTAGGGCTTGAAGATCACATAGCAATTGCTATTATTATTACTAATTCATGTTATTGCAGCAGTGTCTGAGGCTAGCCATCCACACTGAGGAACCCCTTGAACAGGCTGGCTGCAGCCTGGAGACAGCTGATGGGATGGGGTGGGCAAGGGGTGCACTGTTGGCTGATACCTGCCTGTCCCACACCAAACCATCACACCCTGCACCAGGCTACAGCTGGTAACAGGGAAGCTACAGCTCCCTGTAGCACCATCCACTGAGATAAATCTGCCCTTGGCATCTAGACACAGATTAGGAGCTTGTTCCTGTCCCCAGACTTCATATACCCTAAAAAAACCCTGTTTCTCTGATTTTCTGTATGAGAAAGGCCACAAATTCCCCTGTTTTATTCACATCTTCTCCACATAGCCAGGAAGGAGATGAAGCATTTGGTACCAGCAGTGACACCATCCTGATTTCCCTCTGTCCAACTCAGAGTTGCTTCCTGGAAAGCTCATTTTCCCCTCTTGGTCTCCCATGCTGGGTTCTGGGTGATGTCTGCCTTGCCAAGGGACCACCTTGCTTGTTCTCCATACAAAGACTGGGCTGAAACAGATATCACTGCTCAATTTTTCACCTTTCCCTGGAAAAAAATGGTATTGAGACAGGGATATTTGGACTCGCATGTGTATCTTGATTGCCCTCTAGTGCTGAGCTGCACCCCTGGATGGGATCTGCTCAGACAGGATTTCAAGCTGCTGAGAAAATTCAGTTCAAATTTAGGGTTTTATTTTGTTAATTAAAGTGCTTATTGATGACTGGAGGGAAGCTGCCGGCTAACCAAGAAGCAATATCCTGAGCCAAATAGCAGAAAAGTAGTTTGAGAGAGTGATTTCATCATCAGGCGATGTGAAATTGAACTCTGTAATGCAGATTATTCCATCAGATTGTCCAAGGCAGTTTGTTAAGATTGTGAAGGAGCTGTCAGCTATTTGCAGCAATAAATATACTGCATCCTGGAGAATTCAAAGAAATTCAAAGATCTTTAATGCTTTAGACCAGTCAATATCAATTTGTTATCTTATAGAAATACACAGGCTACTGTCTTTATCAGAATCTGCGTTAAATTAAATACCTTTCCTTCCCAAATTCGCAGCTCTCCATCTACAGTGTCATTTATAGTGCATTGTTTAATACCCCATAGCAAAACCACGTTTCTTCTCTAATATATGCTGGAAGCAGAGAAGAAATGGCTTTGAATAAATCCTCGTGTCTAAATTGTCATTATAAGGCTTCAGAGTTGAAACAGGTGGGCAAAACAAAATTACTTGCTATTAGGCTACCAGCTGTAGGACTAATCACTAATATTGCTTCTTGTGATCCTAAATATGTTGAGAAGAATAAGCTTCAGCTGGAAGGGGACTGCTTGCCCAAGCACTGTCTCATGTTAGGGAGAAAATCTCCTACCCCCATGCTCATTTCTAGACTCAAATACATGCTTGGAACAAGCCCTACATCAGTCCCACTTTTCTTGCAAAAATATTCTTTTTAGTCAAAGGTTACGTATCACATTGAAACCTTGTTTCCTCCAGCCCTGGTACCTAACCAAGCTTACCAGGTCTATGTGAATGACATTAATTTTAAGATGTGAATTTTAATAGGCAAAGTGCATCCTACAGTCATCCCTGGAAGACTATCCTCCTTAAAGGCAGTCTTTAATTAATTTTCATGAAGTTTTTATTTTAATCATATTTCTATACCATGAATCATCCTAAGTGCTCCAGAATGTTTACAAAAGCAAATTATTATGAGGGTTTTTTTACGCTCAATATGACAGAATCATGAAGATGGGGGGTAAGAGAGCTCTGTTTTAGTAATGCAGTGTGTGACACCTTCCTATTTTAGATAATCTGTTCAAATAAGACTTGCTAAAATTAGTGAACAAATCAGGTATCACGTGTCTCCTGTCCTTCTTATTCTTTATTTAATTATATTCACATATCTCTGTATTTTCTGTAAGCTTCTGTGCCAAGAGACAGTGCTTTTCCAGTACGTGCTGTGCTTTCTGAAAAATCATGATTATTATCTGCTGGCTTGTCAAAAAGAGGGAGAAATATATGCGTATTTCAGAAATAATCTACCTGGTTTCTTAAAATGAGAAAGTGGGGAAAAAAATGTTAAAACATCAGGAAATGCCTTTTGTATCTACCATGCAGTGAGTGGACAATCTGTGCACTGCACACCCTAAAATCCCCACATATATTTAACAACAGTGGCCTCTGGTGGAGTTTTTGCTGAGTACTAATAATTTACTCAAGGCTGGAGATATCTGGGCTTGATGACAGTTCTGTGGTTATGGATTGGAGCTCAGGAATACATCCCTAAGCCCTGGTCCTTCCAAGTATGTCAGATATTGGCCTTTCATTAATACTGACCCAATATTAGCATGTGCCTCAGTGTGTATTTAATGCTGCTGCATTCCTAATCACTTGGAGATTCATGGGTGACAATGCCTGCATATTCTTCTTCCTCCTTCTTCCTAACATATCCAAAGGGAGTTCTGGGGGCATGGGAGTCCAATCTGGGCTTTTCTTTTTGCCCAGACATTGATTTACACCTACCTCGTAGGACTTCTCTCTGAGATTTCTGCATCTCTGTTACATTTGGTAAAAATTCAAAAGTTACTGGGAGATGGGAAGGGAGTGACAAACTGAAAGAGATAAGGATATAGAGAAGAGTAGTTGCCTTTTTATTTCATCAAAAGTCTTCTAGGGTTTGTGAACCACCCTAGATATTTTCTTAGGTTTTGGTTTGGCAACCTGTTCTCATTTAATAAGCATGTAAGCATATGCTTACCCTTAAGTACCAGTTTACATCCCATCTGGCTCAAGTCAACTACTTGTGTATGTGCTTTTCTAAGGGCAACCTATGCATCTGCTAAAATTCTTTGCCAAATTACAGCCTCCATTTCTTGTTTGGATATCCAGACTGATTTCTGTGACTTAGATCCGTGCCGTGCAAGGCTTAGTGCAGGACTTAAACCATTAGGTCATATTGCTTATAACACTCACCCACACCCTTCTACATTTTAAAACACATTATGATAGTAGCAGAGCTTCATTTGATCTTATCACTTCAATATAGTTGTAAGCAGCTGATCAAAGTGAAATGTATTCTGTTTAATTAGCTTTCCCAGTGACCTGAGTATGATACCATGAGAAATCACCATGCGTCACTAAGATCTTATGTATCTGTAAAAAGACATATACCCCTCCCAGCATTAAGGACACTGTCAGCATTCGCCCTCCAGTCTGGCAGATCTCTGGGACATGAAATACATTTCATGATATGCTATTCTTTACTCAGCCAGCACTTAATGACTGGAGCTTCAGGCCAAATACAGAATCCTAAAATGAGGCCATCAACATCACCCAATTACTGCTGTTATTAAAAATGCCAAGTGTAATCATAATAATAATTAGACACTTATTATGCAGTGCTGCCTAAGGAATACTCTATGTGTGTAAGATGTCATGCAAGTCCTATTAGTAGAGCTGGGCAATCTCACCACCTCCACATTACTGCATGAGATAAAATTGCATTTAAATGTGAACTGCATGTGTAAATCCAGTTTTCTCACTCTCACCTTCTGAAGTTGTTGTTTTTGTTTGTTTTTTTTTTTTAATGCTGCTACTGGTTATACCCTCTCTAAGTTTACATCCTGCCACCAACACCCACCAAGAGACTCTGAGCATCCACAGAAGTATCTCCTTTTGATCTGTTATTTATTACCAAACAATTATGCAGACAGACAAGTTACACCCAAAGTCAGTTGGTGCCTCAGATGCCAGAAAAGCAGTGGTCCAGAAGAGAAGAAATACAGTGCCAGATGCTTTTTTTTGACTTCAGGCAAATACTTCCCCCTCCTTGAACTTCTGTTGGCTCATCTGTAAAATGGGCCTAAAAACCACTATAGTCGTCTTTGTGAAAGTGTTTGAGTAAAAGTCCTACAGAAATATGCTAAGTATAAATGTACTAGTCATAAGTGTGCTAATTATGCTGAAGATTACTTGTCCACAGTTGATCTGTTCCCAAGTTGCCATTTAAAATCCAGGCTTCCAGTTCCTTCCAAATGTATAGAAAGAAAGCTGATACAGCTCCTTTGTCCCAATCTACTGCATTGCGTACTAAGAGTAATCTCTCTGGTTTTGCAACATTCTAGCAAAATCACAGCTTTTGAAAGAGATTAGATTGGGTAACTTGGCTCCAGTGATCATTCAATCCTGTTTTATTGCTTTATGTATTGTGGAATTAAGAGAGATTATCTTCTAATTATTCCTTGTGGTCTGCAAAACAGATGGAAAAAAAGCAAATTGTGTTTTATCAAGGTGCTGCCATTATGTGCTTAAACTTCAGTCTCTTTCTGGTCATTGTCCCAGAGTGACAGAAGCATTGGAATCATCTGCAGATGAGATATGGATCTGTAAGACAAAGGTTGATACAAGGTTCACATAGATCATGCCTGCATGACTGGCCACAGCAACTCTTCAACAACTCTTACATTAGCTTTCTTTTTCTGTCATGGGTCTAATGGTCAGGAGAGAAAACTTGTTGAGTCCAGTAAGATCCTGCAGTCAATCTCACCCAATGATGACCTCCAGCAGAAGCTCTCTCAGAATAGTTTGGAGACTACATCTGAGATAACACCTCTGAAGTCAGGACTGCTGTACTTGCTCATGTATTATCAGGCCAGGCTAAAGTTATCTCTTTCCCTAAAGCATTCCTTGCTCTTTTCTCTGTTTCATTCTTGTATGTGCCAGGACTGTATATTGCATATAAAGCATGCCTTAAGGTGAAGCCAAAGTGGTCCTTTGGACCCACAGAAGCCACACAGGCAGAGATGGCCTTTGGGAAAAGCACTGACCACTGGTTGGAAAACTGCCTGACCTGGAGGAGAAGGAAAGGGAGCAGGAAGCTATGGTGAGGCCTACACACCATCCTCACAGATAATGCTGTTACACCATAGGCCAGCCCATGGATGAGCCATGGGCTCAGTGAGTCCACAAAACTTACAATAAGGGCTCTGAGTCCCTTACCATGAGGTGTGTGCAGGCCTTCAAAGCAAAGGTGGGCTGTCATGATAGATGAGTTTTTCCAGGAGTGTAAAGAGCAAAACAGGTCCCTCCTTCCTCCCCTTGTTTTCTCTCCCAGTCACCTGCCTTGCCTGATTTTCTTTGGATGTTGCCATCCTGGAAAGTGAATTTAGGCCTATCCTTCGATTTCCTGCCCAGCTTTCCATCTGCACAGTCACGATCTCTGTGATTTTCTGGATGGGCAAATGCTCCACGTGGATTTGAGGTGGAGGTATCATCCTTTGCCTAATTGGTTATTCCAAAATAGCTCCTACTCTGCTGTGGCTAAGCAAAATGAAACACTGCTGGGGAGGACCAGGGTTGAAGAGCAAGAGGGACAGTCCATATGATGGCAGGGCCCAGATGAAAGTAACAGTGAGAAAAACGTAGTAAGGAAAAAAACAATCCAAAAAGAGAACAAGAGGACACAATATTCAGCTGGGAAAAATGCTGAATTTATAATCAAAGCATTTCAGCTGAGTCCAAACTTGTTCCTAAATACAACTTCAACTGTCCCCGACCCTTTTTGCCCCAAACAAGAAGCGAATGGCTGGCCATTGAGCGTTCCTCCTTTTTCTTTTCAGGCAGAGGCTGCTAGTTCAGGGCCCACCCCCACCAGGTACATCCCCAGAGGGAGGGGAGCTTGTCTGAATGTGCTAATCCCCAAAGTAATGATGCGTTCTGTGAGTTTCATGACATCAAACACTGGGAGGGGAGGGGGTAATTAGCACCCCAGTGACTGTAGCAAGCCGTCAGCAGTAACGCTAGTTCTGAGCATGCGGCTTTTATTGGGTCATGAGGAAATGGCGTGGGACTGGTAGAGAAGTCTCTGCTCAGCAGGAACAAGAGAAATGGGCCAAATTAAATATTGTAATGAAATACCAATGAAATGGCAGCTAGTTTGGGGAAGGCTGCATTCACATCCAGGCCTGAGTGTAGCTGCAGTGGGAATGGTGGAGCTCATGGAAGGCACCACCTCTTAGACACTCTTTCCTATAATCCACACCTATCCTTATCTATAGAGATATTTTTGTGTATCCAGGCACACATCTGTGTTTGCCCTTTACTTTTAGAATGTCCTGAAAGAAAACTTCCAGAGACCTTGAAGCTGTGGAATGAACTAAGATTTGGTATCAAATCCTATGGCAAATACCATCTGCAGTAAAAGTCATATTCACATATTCTTTCAGAGGAATATTGTCAGAAGACTTCTTTACTTATAGGAGGAGACAGCTTACTGTAGTTCCTTATCCTTTCTTATTATTGGACCTTCACAGAGGATGGGTAGTCCTGACAAGTGGTTAGAGCTAAGCCTGGAGTCAGCATGGAGGAGGGAGCCAGACAGAGTGATGGGGGCAAACAAAGATCAAGAATGCGACCCAAAGACTTTGCCAGTCAAAAAGGGAGGGGAACAAGGAAGTCAGAAACCAGACTGATGCTCAGGAACCCTACAAATGCTGGGTGCTGAGCAAGGAGCAGACAAGGCTCAGGCAAGACAAAGACATGGGCCTTGGACTCAGGGGTCAGCAGAGCTCCAGCCAAGGGTGACACTGAGCCACAGGAGCAATCAGTGGGAGTCCCTACACATCAGACATTAACCCAGCTCAGAGGCCAGCACCTCTCTGGACAGGCTGATCAAGCCCATAGCTCCAAGGGGGCCCTGCAGGACTGACAACTCATGCAGAGGCTGGAGGTGGTCAGGTAATCACCTGCTGATCCAGATACAAACTTGACACATACACCCAGTGCCATGAAAAATAAAACATGGCATTAAATAGTGCTGAGGGGACTCAGCACTGTGTCAAGTGCTTTTTTAATATTATCCCTTTAGCTAGAGCATTGAGCAACAGTTTTCTAGGCCAAGCAAAGGAAAGAACATTGTGATGACCCAGCCTAGTGATAAAAGCAAGATACATATGAAAATCCTGTAACAGCTGAAGTACACACACCACTTATAGCTTCTCCACAATGATCCTTGTTCTCTCCCTTGGCTATTTCTGCATGCACCTAGATCGTGCAGAAACTAAGAAGCATCTATGTGTCAGGCCTTTTCTGATGTCCATTCAGTTTCTTTGGTCTCCAGGATCTGAAAGTTCTTTCCTAATACTTGGACCTCCCTTGCAAAGTGTAGCAAAACCCAAGGGAATTGCCTGTCCATTGGAGGCTTCTGACCACTGGGCAATGTGGGTTCCTTTAGAGGAAACCTGCACAAGGACTATGGGCAAAAAAAGCCCTATTTCTAAAAGAAGACCCACTGCAAAGTTGCTGAGAAGTAAACGTTCTATAAAAATGAAAGCACCTCAAAGTATGAGATTAAAGGAAATTACTTCATTTATCCATGTAAACAGTAGGAGGGAGCTTGACCAAGATCTATAAGAATCTGTTTCTGAGTCTGGAGAGATCTTCTGGTTGAGCCAAGAGTGATATCCCCAACTCCGACTGAGTCCTTTGACAAACGTTTGGCAGCAGTTTGATGAGATCACACACTTTTGCCAGGTCCTTGCATTCTGTGAGCCAATGAATTCAGCCTGCTGACAGCTGAAAGAGCAGTGTGGGTTGCAAGAGAGCATCAAGGTGTATCAGCAAAGCGAGCTGTGATACTAAATGAGTGGCTCAGAAGGCNTGTGATACTAAATGAGTGGCTCAGAAGGCCACAGCACAGGGAAACTATGTGCACAAGCAGATGTTGGAGATGGTGGGAATGGGGCGAAGGAGGAAGAGAGAGGACCATTGGAGCACATCAGGAGAATAATGGCATGTGAGATTTCAGATCCTTTTAAAGAACTTTAGTGCTACCTTCCAGAGAAAAAACACCTTTTCTAAATAAGAACCAAGA
>VZTL01065665.1:15487-26010 GCA_013400535.1 Scopus umbretta | reverse complement strand
AAATACAAATCTAGGTAACAGTTACTATACAATTGCTACTAAATCTGTTCCCTTCCTCTACATTTCAGCCTCTACATAGATACCAGTGTCCTCTAAGCCTTCCACTAAAAGATGTAAATTTTAGTAGACAACACTCAGGGAAAAATTTTGGACCAGCCAGTTTGGTTGCTCTCAGTGGAGTTGGCAATAATCAATATTCTGCTCGCCCAGGTCACCACCAATGCATATCTGCCAAGCAGATCCCACTTGATGAGTGTCCAGCCTCTCTTTTGTAAAGCTTGAGGTGCTTACACAACTCCCAAGATAACCTACAGAAAGCAGTCGTATCACATAGTGTGGCTGACAGCACCCACCACACAAAATACTAATGAAGATACTTGGATATATCGCTGGATAGTAAAAGTTTTTAACCATGTTCCCAGCATACTGCAAAAATGCTACCTGTAGAAGTCTGATACAGTGCCAAATGCCATCAGACAGCTGTTTTGGATGCTGCTGTCAAGCTGATAGGAAGGTGCTGATGTCAAACTCCGCTGAAGTAGCATCCAAACCCTCAGAAACAGAGACTGGTTAGCCTCACAACATCCCTGTTCTTAGCGTCCTTCAGGTTTTTGGGGAGTGGGGAAGGGTTTAAGATGTGCAGCTCCAAAAATGCATGAAAATATCAAATAGGAATTTTCAAAAACTTCTGTCATCAAAGGAGTTAATCAACCCTTTGAAGATTTACCCTTACACGAGAACCACAGGATGTATTTATGGCAAGATCCTTCTCTTCAGCTTTCCTTCTCTTTCTAAAACATGCCCATGACTGTGAACCACCAGGCACTCTGTAAAGTCCTCATGATTCCACACCATTACTCTACAACCATGTGAACTACCAAATATGTTTATACATATTTCATACAGAACCCCAAGTTATTACACCACACTAAAGAGAACCTTGACCTGTGAAGCAGAAACAATTTGGCAGCAACTAGAAGAGAGAGGGTGGTGAACATTTCCTTCCCACCACCCACTGCATATTAAGACTGTATCTGTCCCTGTGATGTATATGAAAATATGACATCTCCTCCCAAACTGATTCTGCGTTATTATTTTACTACATCTGGTCTGAAAACAGAAGTTTCTTTATGATATTCTGTAAGATACATATGCTGGAATAAACACCATTGTCTTCGAGATAACAAAAATATTTCAAGTATTTGCCGGGGGAGGTGGAGTCTTAGGAAAAGGTAGCTAAACTTTAAAGGAAGACACTTGAAAGGAAAGTGACTGCATACCACTGACCATGGCCGTTCACTTTAATAATCATTTGTCTATTCATTTACGTGGGGGGGATGTGGGGGTGTCTGCGCATATGCGTGTTCATAATTCTTCATAAAAAAGTGACAGTGCTAATAGGCTAGAAAAAATTTATGTTCTTTTTTAGGGCACGGTTTTTTCCCATCATTAACTCTGAATGTCAGTGGGGCAAGTTTCCAGCATTGTTCCCCTTCAAAATATTGTAATTACAACAGATCTCAAATGTTTCTGAATTTTTAAGGCAAGTGGATGATTCAAACCCATGTCAGCTTTTACTTTTCTCCCGTTCAATAACAGTTGTGGGAACATACAACACTTTCTTTTGTGCTCCCAGCGATAAAACAATGAAAATAAGTGACTGTTGTTTGCTATGGACAAGCTGTGTTTCTTGAAAGCAATACAAAGCTCAGAGCTGGAAGTGCATTACTGGAGTCTGTGGCGCTCTCAAGCGATGGATCTCAAGGTCACATTTGGCCCTGTGCCTCAGAAGGCTACTCGAGAAAGGCTGAGAAGATTGCCCCAGAAGTATATAATTAAGTGGTAACATCATTGCCCCTGTGTTCTGCAAAGCTGTAATCCAATTCACTTGTGATAAACTACTTGTTCTCCAGCCTTATAAACTCAGCCACTGAACATTCGATTATTCCATCGTAAAAGAGACGGACGAAGATATTATTGTCATTATAATTCCTAGACCAAAAAAAAAAAGTTAAACTTGCTAAGTGAAAACAACTAACTACCCCTCAACTCACGTTAAAGTGGTAGCAGGTAAGCAGATGAGTAAGTCATTTCAGCCAAGGACCTTGGAAAGAGATTGCAGTCTTAGTGATATATACCTTGATACGGTCTTGGGTAAATTACAGAAAATAATAAAAATCATCAGTTTTCAAAGCTTTCTTGACCTTTTTTCCAATGCAAATTGGGCCACTCAGAAGACAATACTCCCACACTAGCTTTTCTGCATCCCTAGGAGCACCTTATTTAACTGAGCCTGAGCAAAATCACAGAGCTGGTGCTTGAGACTGTGGCTATATTGCCTCAACTTTGCCCTTCTAAATAAAATACAACATATCCTGACACAACTTACAGCGTGGTCACAACAACAAGATTTTAATTGGAACAGAGGGAAAAAGCAAATCTCCTTCAAGAGAGCACCATCTGATCTTTGTCCCCATATTGTCTTCCTAAGATTCTCCTTTTGTAAGGAGGATGTGCATGTTTCCCATACATGTGTAAGACGCCATTTCTTTACTACTGGCAGTCTGGTGGTACTGAAATTCCTAACATATGAAATATAAAATGATGCACAAATTAGTAACACTGATGGTACCACCACCTCAGCAGTCTTGTCTCAAGTATCCCAAGCTGTGTGATATGCATAAATTCTGTGTCCTGAGAGAAGGTATTTCATTTGGGTAGTCTCTTACAAGAGCTAAGAAAAAGGATGGTAGTCCACTGCCACAGTACCATCCAGCTGCCAGTAAAGAATTACACCTTTCCAAGTTTCATTCTCAGCCCCAGCTTGCAAGGTTGGGTTATCTGGGGAGTAAGAGGTGAAGCAGAGCACGGAGTAAATCCCAGTCCCACCCCAAACAACACACTGGATATTAATGCTAAAACTTTTATAGCCTCATTGTGCTCCTTGCTAGTACCATAGCTTTCTTTCTATATCAGTATCATGAAAAAGCACCCTCAAATCCTAGAAGAGCCAATCTCATCTTCTTGAGTTTGGCATGTGAGCCAACATAAGTTATCACAGATCCAAAATGATATGCAGATACCGAATTTTCTCTCATAACTCCAAAATTACTCTGATCGATGACAAATGTGAGGCTGGGGTATGAGATTTTCCTTATATGAGCCAGCATAGTTTGCAGCCTATAAAATCCCACAAAATCTTAATGACAAAAACTGATGTGGTCCTCTATTCCCGATGTAAAGGAAGGAGAACGATATCTACAGTAGATTTCTCCGAGAATTATGTGAGGACAATGTTCAACACCATAAAAAATGTACAAGAGCATTCACTGAAGTGTGAGAATACAGTTTGCCTTCCCTGGCAGCAACATGGGCTCTGAAGAAGTCCTGACCCCCAGCCTGTATTCCTGCTGCTCACTCCCATGCCAAGGCCCTCCCCTGAGCTGTGCCATCCCTCGTAAACTCTTTGGTGGACCACACAGAAACCTGAATCCCTAATCTCAGCCTCTTTGGTATCATTATCTTGGGGGTCTTGGACAGTTCTCTGGTCTGGATCTCCACAGGTGGTCTCAAACACTATTGCGTTTGTGCACAAGTGGTGAGGGCCCCCCGATGGGAAAAGTAAAAAACGCAGCTGAGAAAAAGGTATATAAATCCCTGGCATGGTTGCGGCTCTTTCAAGAAGCTGGGCATTACATACTAGCTTTTCAGCACAGCTCTGATCTCATCAGAACTGAGAGAATCTCAGTGAAACCTAAGTAAATATTTAGCACAATTCTCATCAAGTTCTAAACATTCAAAACAAAGTTCTAAATTTGGATTCTTACTGACTGGCAATATCCCTCAGAGTAAAATTTGATATATTCACAAATGTGTCTAAGAGGCTAGGCACCAGAATCTGATATGAAAAGTAGCTACTGGCCCTTTATAGTGGTGTTTATTCTTAAATTTCTCCGAGTGGATAATTATTTGGGTGAGAAAATCCTACCAAGATGAGGCAATATAGCTTTCAAAAGATATTTTCTCCTGTTACTTTGAACATTTTGCGTTTGTTGTAAAGTTTGAATGCAAAACAGTAACATGGAGGGGAAATAAACACCCCGCACCTCTGTATGTAACATCACATAAATTTTGTGAAACAATATAAACACCACACTAACCTTATATTGTTGTGGCAGGCAGAGATCTAAAAAGAGCTAATGCTTCCATATGTTTTACAAACCAGGAAATACATATGTGAAGTATGGGCTGTGAAAGATGATGAAATAAAAGCACATCAGAATAAGAGTGTTTGGACAAATTTTTATCTTACTGACGGTTGGAAACAGAACACGAATTGCCGTATTCACTTCATGAACATATGTGGAAAAGCATACCAAGCTCCTAAGCTCAGCCCTTCATTGGATGATATTTAAAAAATGATTCATTGTTATGATTGATAAAGGTCACAGCACAGCCATTTCTAACATTTCAGCCCTCACTTAGTCTGTGAAGCTTTGTCGCCATAACACGGTTTTATCACCAGAGATTTGTGTGTGGACACTCACAAATCCAGAGCAAGCCAGCAAAACTACTTACTTGGGCTTTTTTTAATCAGCAATATCATATTCTTAAAAGCCACAAGCCCTCAACTAACAGGTAACTATCAATAAAACCCCACTGCAGTCACAAGTGCTTGCCTGCACCGCGTAGCAGATGAATTCTGCTGTAGGCTCTGCAGTCCTGCTTTGCCTGTCACTAGAGCAACTGGAGTCACTGGATATGACTGGAGTGTGCCATGACTTCATGCCCATCCACTGGCCCACGCTTCATTCCCAAGGAAATCACGGCACAGGGAGGGGGATGCAATCAAGGCATACATCAGGTGTAGGTGTTTGGAAACAATACTCTGGCCCCATACTTCATCTATAGGCTCTATTTTTTGTGCTCAAGGCCAGCTGCACCCCAGGTTTAAACCCACAACACCTACACTTTCACAGTGTCATGGTTTCAAATTCCGCTGCCAAGGTCTTCTACACTGGGGGTGACGTGGGAGAGAGAGAGTGTGCAGGGCTTCTTCTGGATCTTAGCAAGAAAGCCTGGCAACAAATGGCTTAATAAAATAGCTGGTTTGATAGAGAGCAAGCAAATTCAGTGACCCTTCAGATGCTGGGAAACCCACGTTCATGTAGCATCAGACAGACCCTGGACGGGTTTTCCCATGACACAGATGCTGAATGTGGAGAGAGGTTCCTCCTTTTTGGTCATTTGAGTTACTATATAATTTTCTTACAAGAAAACAACCCTCCTCTTCATTTCTGCTGTCAAACAGAAAGGACGTTGGCTTGAGAACTCATTGCTGCACAGTCAGATAAAGGCAAGGCCAGGCAGGTGGCTCTGAGTGGGGGTTGCCCACAGGCTCCACTGATGCCACGAGTGGGCTGAGGTGATCCTGCGGCCAAGGGGTCTATGCAGCATCACACAGCCTGAAGGACAGGCTGGACAGGCAGCATAATGCAGCACAGCAGAGGCCTGCGCCTACCCAGGGTAGCTGTTAGGTGGGTCACCAACTCCTGGATGTACAGTGGTCCCCTGTGAGGATCACTGCTCCAGGTCAGCATGACCAGGAGCCTTGCACCACTGCCCTACCTGCCTACCACCTCTGCAGCTCTCACACGGCGCCAAACCCTCAGGGTGATTTTTAAAACAAGTAAGTAATAGTATCATAGAATCATTTAGGTTGGAAAAGACCCTTAATATCATCAAGTCCAATCGTAAACTTCACACTGCCAAATCCATTAACGTTCCATGCAAAGGAAAAAAAAAAACAAAAAACCATCCAACCAAAAAACTACATTTTATACTCCTGCCTAGAGAAGAGAAAGAAAAGAAATCCAAGGGGATGGAATCTCAGCATGAGAAGGGGATTATAGGCAGGTGAGGACAGCTCAAGCCCAGCTGCAGGGAAGAAAGGGATGGGAACACTTTCGAAGACATCTTGGGGAGGGCTGTGAGCTGTGGACTTCAATGGGGACAATCAGCAGCTTCCAAGAGGAGGTCTCTGAAGCTGGCCTACTACAACAGAAGGTCACACAACAAAACATCAGGAGCCAGCCCAGCAATTTTCTCTTTCATACTCGGGGGGAACCACCCACACTCTGCTCCATACCACTGATACTTTGTGTGAAACAGACAACATGCGCTTTCAAGTACACAGCAAGGGAGAGGAAAGATATGCCAAGGGTGATGTCAACCCATCTGAGGGTGCCCAGAGCTCTTGGAAACACAACAGGACTGCAACCACGCAAGTCACAAGGTACAGTCAGGAAAACTGATTCCAGAGATGCCCATTTTTTTTCACTTTGATGCCCCTTCTTATTTGAAAATGACAGTTCTCCCTGATTTCTGATGTTTTTCATTTTCATTTCACAAACATAAGATTACTAATATTAGATACATGCAGAGCCATTCAGCATTCCTTTAATTCCAAGCTACTAGAAAGTCATTTCAATGCAAAGCATTTTAAAAGCAAAAAAAAAAGTAACTTGCTATACTATACCAAAAAAAAAAAAAAAGAGAGAAGAAAAAAATATCTCTCTGCAAGGGTTTGGGTGCCTGCTGATAGGAGATAATGAAACATAGGAGGAGCTGTGATATTTACCCTTTGCAAAAAAACTCTGGGCTACAAAACCACCAAGGAGCAGAAAAGACAAAAACATTGCCTGTTTTTCCTTAATATTCCTAATTCTTTCATGCTAATCCAGTATTGGACAACACACTGCTTGAGTGTCCCATGAGGTACTGTACCAAAGCATGGAGAGGAAGTCTCTGCTTTTTCTATCCAGAGAATACAACAGCTTCAACTGCTACAGCGATCAGATGCAAGGTGATATGTAGTCAATATTAGCATCCTGATGTCACTATGTCCCCAGAGCACGTGTGAGTTAACTGTTATTGGATAACGAAACTTAGAGCAGCACAATTTTGCAGTGCAGGTCTCTCTGCTGAGCAACCCTAATGATTTCTGTAGGACTTAAAGAAGAATGTACTCAGCACAAGTGAGCACGCAGTGTAAGATACAACATAAATAATAACGGAGTCTCAGAATGCAGCAGATAAAACCAAAGTATTGCACAATGACTATTCATCATAGAAAATATTAAACTACAGTGTTAAAAACCAACATGGTTTGCCTCTTGACAAAAGTCTACAGGACACCCGTACCTTTGCAGGAAAACATTAATAGTAGCTGAAAATGATTCCCATCCACATTTCTGCTTGTGGGTGTTAAGTGCTGAATCCTCATTTTCTACTGAAGAAGAGCAAAATTCAAATCACCCAGTCAACTTAAAAGTATGCTGGCTCCTATATCCTTCTTCCTTTGAAGCTTCCATCTGCAGGGGCATCAAAGGGTGTGACTTTTTTTGTTGTTGTTGTGGCAGATCTAACAAATTCTGTTCTTCTGAAAGATTTTAACAGCCACACAAAAGGTCATAACAGTATGCAAAAGAGCTGGATGGGAGCAGAAGAACATCAGCCTGTCTTGCTGCAATATCTGCAGGTGAGACAGGATAGGCCTGTGGAGGGAAGACAGCATTTGTAATTTAGCACTGTAAAGACTGGAATGGTCTTAAGTGTGGTTGCAGGATGAAGGAGTCTGTAGATATTTACAGGCTCTTCAGGAGACAAATTTGGTGGAGACTCTACACAGGGCTTGAAACTGGGCTTCTGACACGACTAGGGGAGCTTCAGAGATATGGGGCTAGTTTATTTCTCTGCTGAAGCAGGAGCCGTTTGCCAGCTTTGCCTCCAGTTCACAGTGCCACCACAGGGACTTCAAGATTAACATTTGCAGAAAGACCAGAACCTGAATTTTTTTGTTCTTATCTTTTGCAATGGAAAAAAACAAAGCAAAAAACATCAATGATTTTGCACCAGTTTCTTGAGAGCTTTTATAAGGTCAGAGCTAAAGATACACTTAGGAGGATCACTTTTTTGCCAGCTTGAATTGTCAGTTCAGGTGGTCATGTCAGAGGATGTACCAATGACAACATATGACAAAGATATAGCTTAAGTTTTTACAGATATTTTCCCCAGGTTTTTCAAAATAAAACAATGCACTAAAAAGCTGACTACATACCTCTGCGCTAGACTCACTGTTAGACTCATAATGATACTGTCTGATGGCAGGACTCTAAAAAGAAATCTCTTAATAAAGCTAAATCTGTCTATATGCCTGATCATGACCTGCTTATTTCAGCTTGTTAACAGAGCCTGAATCATCATGATGATAGTGGTTTAAATGAGTCATTTTTGCTCGTATAAGTGAAGCCTATTAAATACCTCGACAAGTTTTCTCTGAGGATTGGAAACTGACCCACATCTTAGACAGCTGGAAGGCAAAGTCCGCTGATCCGTGCTGCACCCAGCCCGACAAAGTCATCACGCCCCACTTTTAACGAGAGTCACATTAATTGCCTGTGTGGGGCAAAACAAACAGGGATTTAAAAAAAAATATATATATATAAAATAAAAAGAAAGGCGGACTACAGGCTCAGACTTGAGGTGGAATCCAAGCTGTTGCTCTGACAATATTAAGCATTATACCTCCAGGGCTGAGTAAAACCACAAATAGCAATCACCCTGACATCAGATATTAAAAACACCTCCAAAAGGCACCTTACTTGAAAATATATTTATAGCCCCAGCACAGGGGAATGGTTTCCCTCCAATTTTTGTGAGAAGAATAAAGCTGATGTCCATTAAGCCCTTCCAACAAAACCACCCCATACCAAGGGATCTGTTTCTCCTGAAACGTATTAGATCTTAATTTCTTCAATCTGTTTGATACACAGCTTTTGCACTACTGGAAAGCACTGGGTGCCCTCCTGTTGTGGAATTATGGAGATTTTGGAGGGTCCTGTGCAATGAAATAAAGCTCAGCCAGCAAACGCACAGGAGTCCCATTCCCCTAACTCATGGGAGCCGTGTCAATTTAAGTGAGCTGAGGACTATCATCAGGAGAGCCTGCACTGCCTTAAACCTCCAAGTGAAAATCTGCCACTCCTCTGAAGCCAAAGGTAGAAAGAAACTACTGAAAATCCAGAATTCTTCACATGTGAAAGAGCCAGGTTAGAAAAAACATGTTAACTCCTGAGTGGGAAAACACTCCTGTTTAAATGGCTGTTACAGACACATTAAACTAGAAAGCTGGTTTTCTCTAAACATCTCTTTCCTGCCTACCACATTTCAAATATCCAACAAATTCCTTGCTATTTACAGCAGGCTCAGCTCACCCTAAATCCAAACAGCACCCTGCAACTCCCCCTGGAACTTCCCCAGCCTTCAGCCTCTGCCCACAAAGAGGGAAGGAGAAGCAGGCAGCCAGGGGGATAACAGGCTTTCTTCAAATTCTCTCCTTCACACGTGATGCTGAGTTTATGGCTCCCTGTACTGTGAGAGTTACCTCTACAAGGCTGCCCCAGAGACAACCACAGCCTGGGAGTCCCCAAAAAGCAGGTCCCAAAAGTTACTGAGAAGTCATGGGGCCACAAACTGCAAGTCACACAAGACTTTTCCCACAAATAACAACATAACTTTAAAACAAATCTCAAGGGGACCTTCCAACTTCTTCAAGGGGTGGAAAATCCCAGCCACTGCTGGGTTCCTCTTCAGCATCATCTAGCCTGGGTATTTCCATATCTGACAATGTTTTGTTTGAATTCCTGTCATGCTAGTGGCTGATGGAGGCTGTTTCCCAGCTGGATGTACTCTTCTTGGACCACGTTTCAATGTTTTGACCTGCAAGTCACTTTCTTGAGTCATTACACAGGCCAGCAACAAACAGGAGAGAGAGCAGCAATACAACAGCACAGCTAGAAGAGGGACAAAACATTTACGGCAGGGAACACAAGTGTCCCTGATGGAATGAAGTATATTTACAAGGACGCAGATTTTGTCTCCAATTACCTGCACTCTTGCTTTTTCTGCCCACGTCTGTATTTGTGTGGAAGAGGAGCTTGCCCCCCTGATTTTGGCATACTCCAGTTCTCTTCATTTGCCCTCATTTCACTTCAAGCCTCCAGCCCCCTGCATGAATTAGCCCTACCCCCAGGAGGACACAGCAGTCAGTGCACACCAGTGCCAATGAAGATGGTGGCCAGCAGGTAGACATCGTGCTAGCCATGCATGACCTCACTGGTCTCAACACCCACTTTCCTACTGCTTTGCAGGAGACTGGCTTCTTTGAGGGTGTGATTAAAGCCACTAGAAAGTACAGCTGCTTCTCCGTGTGCAAAACTGATCCCACTGCTTGCAAGCCAAACAATTGATTACTAAAGAAACTTGCTTTGGAGTTGTGTCTGTACCAGGCAAACAGTTACTGGTGGAATCAGGGATGGAAATCTGTGCATTTCATGTGCTACATGAAAGCTGTGCTACTCAGACTGCCCCACAAAAAAACCCACATGCCTTTCGTCTGCAGCTGCAGGAATGAAAAAATAAAGGATGCACTTTGAAGTGCCTGATGCTAAAGGAGGAAAAAA
>VZTL01065665.1:0-15444 GCA_013400535.1 Scopus umbretta | reverse complement strand
AAAAAAAAAAGACAGAATGTTGGGTGGCTAGGCTAAAAGAGGGTCCTCAAATGCAGTACATCAAGAAAGCAGAATCAGAAGCATATTCTATATTTGTGCCACGTAAGCAAATGTCCTGGATTGGTATAGGTAGGCTGTGATACTACTTGCTTTCTGCATTCTAGTATCTTCTGTTCAGGGAGTGACAAATAGACTGGAGTTGACAGAGAGCATTAAAAACATAACAGTCTGTAACCCACACTGCTGAATCACTTGCTCTCCAATTCACAACACAGCATGGTTATTTTCCTTGAACAGAAGATTACAAGAGAAAAGAAAGTAAGATACCTTTTTTTGACATTTGAATTTCAAATACAATACAATGTGGTGGCAGAAGTTAATAACACACATTTTACAGCATACTAATTGCATCAGAAGCACTTCAATGTCTTTTCAGTTTTGTTTTTCCCCCCTCACTTCTAAACTCCTTTCCTTGCCTTTGTGCTCATCAGCATTTCTTCCAGATTTTTCTTTCTTCCTTTTCCATATTTTTTCAATTAATCTCCCCTCTTCCACTCCTTATCTCTCCCTTTCCTAATCTCTGGCTTCAGTTATCCATCCATACAGCCTGTCAGTTGGATTTTGTTTCTCCTATCTGAGGCAAAGACCTTGTTTGCTTTTCTTGTTATTCTTTCTCTGCCAGTACAGACAACACTGAATGCCAAAGCCATTGCACAGTCTAAAGTAGTGACCTTGTACGAACACTTCTCAAATATATTTTCATGGGTATTTCTTCTATCATTGCCTTAACATCATGTTATACTTTCACTTTTCCATCTTTCCATCAGTTATTTTATCTGATTTTCTCTTTGAGTGAGAGGAGATTTGCAGGCCACGCACAAACGCTAAGTTGGGGGAAGAAGAGGGGCTGTTTAGCCTGGGTGCACCTGCCTGAAGTCACCGAGACATTAATCGAGACCCATCAAAACCAGGTCTAGAAGCCAATGTTCCTCAAGTTGTGGGATGTTCAAGGCCTACCTTTAATGTTTATGTTTAATGCCACACCAGAAAGGGCTTACAAGAGAAGATACTACCGTGAATGTAGGTTCTTCAAACAAGCAAGATTCTAACCCAATTCTCCATCAGTTTGCAGGGATCAGGGTGCTTGGCTCTGGAAGTTCAGACACTCAACCACACATACACTCAATTATCTGCTGTCTGTTAGCACTCACTGTTTAAGCTATTGTTTCACCTACAACAACACCTGAGTGCAATACACAAATATAAGCTGTTTCATGATAAAAAGTAGGCCAATATCACTATTAACAGTAACTTTCATTGATTCCAACGTTGTTTTTTAATCACTGCAAATACCACCTCAGTATTCCCTCTTTCATAAGACTGCTGGTAGTCTGGAGGTACTCTGGATTTAGTAATTAAGATGAGACGATCACTCCTTCGGACAAAAAAGAAGTAGTCTGGGTTCCTGCTATGAAACCACAAAATCACCCTGTCATTTTCTGAATCATCACACACCACAGTGGAAGTTGACCTTTGATTTTGTAAACTCAAGAAATGGCCAAAGATGCTCAGCTTCAGTTTTCAGAAATTGTCACAAGTTCCTGTTGTGAATGAGGTACCTCGACACGGTCATGGACATTTCAGTGAAGGAAGGATGTGGATAAGTTAACTGCACAACCTGATATACTGAAGCAAGTCATAAGACTAAAACTTGAAATGGGGAAGTGGTGAAAAACAAAAAACATTCCTCTCCCTCTCAGGCACATCCGCACAGATTCATGACTGAATTTCGGAGGCACTGATCATGACTAATTTCAGAAGAAGATGCAAAGGGGGGTTGACACCTCAACAGCAGCCATGGGACATGCTTCACAGCACCCACTCTCACCAGACAGCCCACTTCTCAACTCAGCACACACTGCAGCTTTACCTCAACTACTATACTGCCTCAACCTGGTAAGATGGGCATGTGCCAATGGTGTACCTTAACTTTACTGAAGCAGATAAAGCACATTCAAATACTGTAGAAGAAAGCGTGACTACCATACCATGTTTTAGGATGAGAAGGGGAAGAGCTACCAACAGAAAATACTGTGGCATAATACTTCATGTAGTCACAATGTAATTATCCAAACTCAACTTCATCCAAACATCACAGTTAATAAACTTCCTACTCTGAAAAGTACCAAGAAATTTTTAGTGACAAGAGGTGATTAGGACCATGGGTTAAGTCTCACACTACAGCAACTCAGAGGTCTTTGCCTCAAGAATGCTGCCAGCATACTGATCAAAACAGTTGTTAGTCACAAGCTCAACCAACTCTACTGACATGCATTTTAATGCTCAGAAAGAGAGGCTGAGGTATTTTAGCACCAAAATATCAGTATGACTGTAGGATTAGGAGTTTACATCTCTGTAACGTATCTATTACAAGAGGAAAACAATTTAAAGTATAAATTCAGAAGCACCATCTTGACATAATCATATGCTAGCATTTTTGGCCATAACCCAGTCTTCAGGCCAATAAACTGCTTTTTTTCTCCAAAAAGCCCTGCAGAGCCCAACCTATGCACAGTTTCAAGTGAGCTGTTCTGTTGACTCCAAGTTTAACATTGCATTCAAGATGAAAATTGCATTAGGTTTAGGGCCTAAAAAACTATCTTCAGACTAGCCTCTGTACTTTGTTCACTTCATGATCTATTTTGCCACTATGGAGGGATGCAAGAATTCCCCACACTGCCTTCCATTTTATGTATTACAGAAATAAATAAATTGTATTACATATTCCAGACATTTTAAAGGAAGGCAGAAGTGTTCATGCAACTGCAAGGAATTCAAGAGAAGATATTTAAAATTACTTACACATCCTCCTGTGGAGAGCTGCAAAGCCAGGCATGCACCTCTTGGCCACACAGCTCAGCAGCAGCCCTCCCACTTTCCTCACCCCAGCAACACTTGGGGAAAGAGATAAATGCCGATAGCCTGGGCCTGCTCTGCCTTCCCAGTCTGCTGTGCAAACAGTGCAGAAATCCTACTAAGAACAAGGTTTTAATCTCGTTCCAATACCCTTTGTCCCAACCCCATGCGGGCAGGCAAGTCAGCCCATCTCCTGCATGCCTCTGCTAAGCCTCAGAAGTCCTTTGTTGTGCTTCCGACTGCGTTGCCTGTAACCCAGTGTTTTTCCTTTGAAGAACTGCATCATAACCCCTCTTTCTATGGTTTTAGTGCTTCGGTAAAGGGTTTTCTTTGTCTTAAGTACTTCTACAATCCCCAAAGTGTTTTCACAACCCCCAAATTATGTTTTTAAAAAGCATCTTCCCTTTTTGCAAGCCAGCATACTGTGAAGTGACACTGTCCATGAGATCTAGTGTTACTGAAGGAGGCAAAAGGTCTCCACACATTATCGGAATACTCTTCTCACCACTTTTCTTCATTGCAAAATCTATTTATTGAAAAAAACTTTTAATTTTATGGTGTCAGTTGTTTAGCAATACACCATCAAAAATCAAAATAATGCTTGCGACAAAATGCAGATATTTATGTTCAGAAACATAAGGACTTACAATAACTGATTTATGCCTGAAAATACAAAAGAAAATGCAAGTTTTCTTGTTATTAAGTGTCGAGTCTTTGTCTTACTATAGCTTTGTCTTTCAGCAGCTGGTCTGAACAGATATGGCTTTGCACCACTTTGTGACCCAAAGCCACTCAAAACATAATGGAAAAAAAGCAGCTCAAAAACAAGTTCTGAACACATCTCTCCCTCTTCTGCCCTGTGGTGCTGGCATTTGCTTTTTTTGCACCAAAAGGAGAAAAGGTGTACATGCAAAATGGGGTCAAGTGCATTCACAGTTCAGAAGACTGAGGCTGAACATTGTCTAGGTCACCGAACACAAAAACGAGTTTCAGCCACGTAATCTACGTGACAAAGTGCACCTCACCTCACTGAAGCTCAGCCATGGCAGAGATGGTTCTCTCATCGTTATATTCCAGCACTTCTTGGAAACAGGATGAAAGAAAAATGTCACAGAGCTATGAGAACTGCATGGAGCTCATGTACATGATGGGATTTGCCTCAGAATAACAAGTGGCTATTCACCAAAGAAGTTAATTCATGAATGCCAACCTTACACCCAGGCTCTCATGGCAGACCGACAGTGACACCACCACCCAGCTGCAAACACCAAGTGTTTACTAGCACATGGTGTGGGACTGGGAGAGCCCTATTTCCCCTTGGGCAAAAGGCAACCCTGCCCTATAAGACTCCTACAATTGAAACTCAGTTTATAAATCAGCTGGGAAGGTACTGAACCTCCCTCACCGCATCAGTGCTGCCCTGCACCAAACCTTTGGCTGTTATGATGGAGCAGAGGAATGCAGGGAGGCCGGGAGGAAATGTTGATAGTTTGTGCTTTTTAACATAGAGCCTACTTCTGCTGCAGGTAACACAGATAAGGCGGCTCATAGACAACACAAACTGATTTGGGATTAATACTTGAAGGCCCTTGAGAATTACATTTCAGCTAAAGTCTTTTTTAGAATATGAAATACACTTTTACTTAAAAGCCATTTATGAATGTGATTAGGATTTACAGATACACAAATTTGTGCAAGACCTTGGAGAGCAGCCTCGCCCAACTTGCACCGATTCATATGCCTCTCTATCACGCAGCAGGTGTTTTGGAATGCTCGTACAAGGTTTCCTGCTCAGTAAAAGACATCTTTGTTAAAGAAGTCTTCTCCTGAGCCTAAGATGGTTGGGATGCCAGCTAATAAAGTCAGATGGGGAAGTAGGACAGAGATGCAAAGGGAAATGGTAGCAAGATAGCACTTTAGGACCCAGCAAAAGAATAGGATGGGGAAAAGATGCAAAAGCTGACATTTTGAGCACACATTTGAGGAGGCCGTTACATGGAGGAAATTGTGCTGAGTCTAAACTCTCTTTGTTTACATTTGCCCAAGATGAAGACAACCAATGCCAGGAATAAAACCATGCATTAGCTCTAAGCATCCCCTAACAGCCAACACAAGTACAAGCATGCTTCCTGCTTGCCCTACAGGGCTGCTGGTAGCTCTGCCATCAAAGCCAAAGACTCCAGGACCCTGCTTCAGCTGCCAGCCACAGCACAGCTTCAGGCAATCAGGCACATCCTCAGTCAAAGAGTCATCTTTCCTACCCATGTTGCTTTTTTCCAAGCTATCTTCATGCTGTTCCAGATATGAAGCTCCATGCAGAGCTTCATGCCAAAATCCTGTGCCCCTCCCTCTGCAATTCTGGAGCAGTGCTACAGGTGTCATTTTGGTCTTTGATCTACTATTCCCACCTGCTCTCTTGCTACAGCCCTGCAGGCTACCTCACTTGAGACCCGGCACAAGGGAGATTAGTTTCCTGATCCCCATATCTGTTACTCATCCTTACAGGATGAGCTGGGGTATAATCTTCAGAGAAGCACAGATAGAAATACAAACCATCAGTATGGCAAAAGGTTTGCTAGTCAAAAATACATACATTCCTGAGGTATCATGAAATCATCCATTTAACGAAAGCAGGGTGTAGGCTGTCTGGATATGAGGTGAAGGCTCCACAAAAAGCAAGTTGCAAAGAGAAGCTTCTTCATATGAGAGACAAGGAAAGCATCATGTTGGCCTCACGCTCTTCCTTTCCTCATGGCCAACTTCCCAGCCATACGCCACAGGCCAAGAGCCTCAGTCCAGAAAATCCTTTCTAGAACAAGAAAAACCAGACAAAATCCTGACAAGCTGACATTTTGCACACAACAAGAATGCAGGAGCAGACCATAGGAGATTTGGGCAAATCCAAATATGTATTTTTGGCTTCCACCCAAACAAGTAGAAGTCCTAGTCACATGTAGTTCAAGGGCTAAAGCAGATGTGGGCAACCTAACCATGCTGGTACACTCACTTCTGGTCACGGCGATGCAAGGGAGCACAGTTACAAAACACTCCTATAGCAGAGGTCTGGTGCCTTTCCTGAAAGTCACACTAGCGCATCATTAGACCATCAGCTTACTTCAGTACAAAGGGGCATGCAAGTAAACACAGCTATGTTCTAAGTTGCTCTGAGGCAAAATTATACCCACTTCAAAGAGGAAAAAAATTTCCAAATATACCCCTGACTCTATGCCACAGCAAGGAGCTGCATTCTGCAGGCTTAGGCTCTTCCTCATCAAAGCAAGGTGGTTTAGAAAGATACTCAAATAAATAACCCTATGCTTTTTGATACACAGGGAAAGAGGAAGACACAGCAGCCAACGAAAGCCCAGCAGAATTCTGTCACCCTGAACCACCCAAGAGACCAGGACAAGGATCTTCAGTGCAGAACGTGTCAGTACATCTAGCCATTCAAATGAGACACATCCAGCACGTGTAACACAGGAGGGTGGGTTTTTTAATGTCTAGCACAAAAATCTATATACAGTGATAAGCAATAAAGCAGATGAGAAAACACAGTCTCAAAGAGGTCTGATTGTCCCAGAGACTCTCCACTCTCTTCCCATGATCTTCTAAGCTTCATTTAAACCATATGTTTTACTACAGCTCTGAGTGCTCAACGCTCTGGAAAATTGCACCAGCAAATTAGAGGACTGTTTATGTCTACTTATACAGAAATCCTTCCTGTGCTGGATACAGTAATAAATGAGTAAAGCTTTCATTTGCTGCAGCGTTGCTAACTATTTCTCTAATGCATCGCTGCTTAGAGTTTGTGGAAAGATCAGTCCTTGGAGAGATGGGAACTTTGCTAAACAAGTACTTACAGGCCCATTTGGAAAAGGTTTTGTTCCCTCTGTTTAAGCTCAGGAAGAACTGCGAGCCCCAGATCTGCCAATACACCTCTATTAATATTTGGAGAATTAGCTGTTTTATTAGAGAAAAAGGCCAGGCAGTCAGGAAGAGATTTTGTGAGCTCAGACTAAAAATAGTCACGAGCATTTATTCATCTGTAAGTCTGTTTATCTTGGATAGTTTTTCATTGATTTTACTGGGGCTGTTCCAGGTCTATAAGCTTGAAAAGCTTTTAACAAATAAAGGTACTACTTTGTCAGATGGGCTGTTTCCAAGCTTTCAAAGCAAGAAGCTCCCTTTAACCTTTGTGGCAAGCCCATCAATAAAAGGGATGATCAAAGAGGGCAAAATTCTACCCTTAGCAGTACAGATCCATATAATCACACATCCCCAAAGAGCACAGGCTCCCCTTCCTCAGCACACACGCAATAGCCAAATAATCAAACGGAAAGCAGGGCCCAGACATGTATGCCACACGCACATCTAACTGTGTCCCAATCATCTAGGTAAGCAGCACCACCCTGGATTATTGTAGGAAGAGAGGTGATTTAGAAGATGGTAAGTTATCCAGAAGTAGGTAGTATGCTACTGGAACAGTACCTCCTTTTGCATTAGACCTAATACTTGTCTAAAGCACTGTACCAAAGCATTAATTAATTTATGCTATAAAAGACTCAAGAGGTACTTATCTTGAAGGATTCACAACTGAAATGCAAACTCTTCTGATGTAAGAAGTAGCAAGAATCATAAATCAAATGGTAACAGAAAAGCTGGGGGAGAAAGTTAAGCGTGCTGCTGTCCTGAGTGGAAATTTAGCAGATGGGAAATTTCACCAGCAGAACAGGAGCACTGACCACTCTCAGCTATCAAAGCTGCCAATGGCACCTTCTGAAGTCTTGAGGCTAACACTGCCGTCTTAAACACAGGTGATTATACTTTCCTTTCTTCAGCTTCCTTTACAGGATCAATTACAGAAGTTATCCTCTTGCTTTTGCATTGCACAAGTATCAGCTGGCAGCTGCTGAGTTCCCCACGATTGGTCAGCCATCATCTGTGGGTGGATTCAGTCTCTACATACCGTATACACAACCATTAGTGTCCCAGTTGCATCCTTTGGGGCACAGGGTATATCTTAAGTGTCCCACGCACCATACACTGCAAAAATAGCATAACAGAGAGCTTAATACCTAAGCTAAACCACTTTCAAAGCTTAAGAGACTACCTCTGCTTGTGATTTAAAGCAGCTTAGCGTGTCTTAACCACAAAATCTACGTCCCACAAAAGAGATCTTGTCATCCCTATTAAACAAAGGATTAGCCATTGAGTGTCAATGGAAATAAACTGGCTGTTTGAAGAAAATCCATTTAAACACAGTTCTCAATTACCCATTTCCAAAACTAATTGGAGTGTACTGTATTACACAAATGAAGGATGTCGCTGATTAACGTCCCCATGGAATCTTAACCTACTTACATGAAAGTTTCAAGGCCAGAGTTTTGAAGTACAGCCATTAATATAAGTGCTGTCATTTCTAGTTACAAAATCTGAGGGGTTTGAAAGAGAATTGCTTTTCAGAGGGCACCAAACCCCTTATTTTTGAGAATTGGCCTTCAATGCCCTGCCCATTGAAGTCAATGAAAAACATTTTGTTCGCTTTAGTCGGGGGATGATTTCACATCCCTTCCTTTTAACTTTGTCACAGGAAGAGCAACTGAAAGTAGACAAAGCAGGTTGGATCTAAAAAAATAATAATTTACAAAAATCTAAAAGTAATTACCTAGTAGAGTTTGTTTAAACTTAGTTTGTAAAAAATTCTAAAGCGATCATTTCAGAATGTCCTCTGATCTCTTATATTTGCCTTCTTTACCACATATCAGATAAGACAAACATGTATCTCTACATTGATGGTCTTTTATATAAGCTAGTGTATCTTGCGCTGGCTCTAAAATAAATTCAGACCACGACTACTTGGTGACTGTTATTAAAATGAAAAGCACATAAAAACGACTATCAAATCAGACATAATATTCCTTTGCCTTCACAGAGGAAGATAAAATGTACGTAAGTAGTCATGAACTTCAGCTTCACTTGTATTCCCAGTTTTTCATTTAAAATTTCATCTCCTAGTACAGTCTTTTTATTGTCAAGCTAGCCCTAATGTCTCTATTTTAGCAATTGGGTACAGATCAGAAGCGCATTTTCAAAACAAGTCTCCCAATCATCTTCCCTTTCAGCAAACTTCAGATTTCAAAGAGATGAAGTAATAGCGATTGTATCTTATTTCTCCCTATCCCCTCAACTATTATTTTTTTCTCTTTTGCCTCAGAAGAATCTCCCAGAAACATATTTTTAGGTGGTTGTGTGGCATCCACTCAGTGTATCCGCTCTGCTTGGCATTTGGAACTCACGTGCCTTGAACGGCCGCTCATCGCTGCTTCAGAGGGGCTTTAAATGTCAGTTGGTACAATTACAAGCAAACAGAGATGCTATAATAATACCTACTAAAACATTTCATGACCAAAGACCCTACATGCCAAGGCTGTTCAAGTACAGAATGTGGACTGCCATTCTGTCTTCAGTGTATTTAAAAATATCATAAGGACACAGACCTAATCTCATTTCTTAAAATGACATAAATTGGGAAAAAGAAATTCTTCCTGTAGGGTTAGTTGTACAAACCATGTAAAGCCAGTGTATACCATTTATAGGTGCTGATTTTATTTAATTTACAGTAATTTTATTACTCAATGTTTCAAAAATATATTTAGATATCCACAGCCTACTACTCTCTACCGGATTGAATTAGGTCCCCTAAAACTGTCACAGAATTTTCTGGCAAATTGTAACAGGTATTTTCATTAATATACCTATATATATATTCATATATATGCACTTTTAGAAATGGACCTATGTTCAATCCCCAAGGAAAGCATGAAGCAAAAGCTCAATATAACCTTAAAGGGAAATCAGTGAGCTTTGATAGGCTCTGTTGCCGATTTCTGTTTATTTTAAACACTACCAGGAAGCAAGAGTGGAATACGTGTTTGTCACGGGGTGAAATGAAAATATATAGTTTACTTTCTGATTTTTTTTTATAAATTGTTCATCTTACTATTGCTGTACACAATACATAACATTTATTACGGCTTCAAGCAGAACCATATGAGTATTATTGGTATCTGTGACTAACAGTACGAGGAGAAAGTGTGACTAAATTATCAGCTGATACAGGTTTACCACCAGATTAAGAAACCAGCTTGTATTTTGATAGGACTGGTGAAATGTTCATTTCAAACAGAAAAAAAGTCCTTTAAAAACAATAATTTTGATTGACTGATATGGAGCCTCAGCCTACACCTTTTCAGATCCCTTTGAAAACTGTATTCTACCATTAGAAGTGCTACAATATAATAAATAACAACTAACCAAAAGCAGTGACATTTAAACATTAACACTCATAAATGTTTAAAATTGAAATGTGCAGCCAGACTATCTGCTTCAGCCACACCATCCAATTTCGTAAGCAATGCTGTAAATAGCCATGCACACCAGCACCTGCAAAGCAACTGCTTGTTACCCACCAAACCCCTGATTCGGCAAAGCCACAATCACACGCTTGGAGGAAGCCACTCTACCAGAAACATGCTTCTTCACCATATTTTGACAGATCTCATCCACAGTTTGAAGGGCTCCATCGCACCCCAACTCCAGTTTTATCAGCCCAAGCATTCAAAAAATAAAAATTTAGGACTTTGAAGTAAATTCTCAGAGTTTAGAATGGGTGGTTCTTCATCTCACTGGCGACTCAGTCAGGGCCCCGAGGGCACCAACAGGGTCCAAGTATTTAACAGCCCCAACCAGTCTCACCTAGGAACCCCACCCATGCCAATGTCTTTAAGCTACAGGTTGCAAACACACAGGTACAAATACACAAAATACTCATATATGCCTATATTTCTTGAAGATCTTGTTTTTCAGCGTAAAATCTCACAGTTTCAATTACTGCGAACGCTGCCATAAGACAATTTCTGTAAATATGTTCAATACTCTAGCATGAGTTATTCAAAGCACTGAGAATAGCAATATGTGCGCTCACCTTTTTAAAACATGTGACTATGAAAAAGAGAATTTCATTTTTAAAAATCCCATAACTGACTCTAAGCTGATGGCTATCAAGAATAATAACAAGTACTTTTTCAAAAAAACACACACCTAGACCTTGTCCTTACTAGGAAAAGAGAGTGCTCTCAGCTGGGTTAGCTCTAGGTGGTGGTAAGTTAGCTTTAACTGAAGGTAGCAGACCAGATTAAACCTTTTGGTTCTCAGCATGTGGTAGGACAGGATTGACAGCCCTGTGAAACTGCAGATCCTTCACCTCCTGGTGTGCCAAACTTTCTGGATCTCCTAACCCACAAGCCTGTCCAAGGAAGGCTTTGACCACCCAGATCTACCTGGGATGTCAGGCCTGCTTTGAGCAAGAGTTTGGCCAGTGTGACATCTAGAGGTCCCTTCCAACCTTTTTCTCCTCCCCCCAGAGGCTTTTCTTACACAGACTCTGCAGAATAACTGTGTCTTAACAACAGCTACGCTCATTTACCTTTTCACTACAGGCACCACTATAAACCAGTAAAACTAGAATTAGAAATACCTTTCGTAGTCTTTAGACAGAGATAGTGGTATAAGTCTTAAGCCCAGTAAGTTTCAGGGTACGTTTCAAAATACACTGTCACTTGGAGAAGGACTGGTTAGTGTAAAAACGGGAAGAATAAGAGCTGAAAGCAATGCACAAGCAATTAAAGCCATTGTTTGGACTGGGAAGGAACCAATGCAGATGAACATTTCACTCACATGGGTCCCAGCTATTTCAGAGTGTGGCAGAGAGGTGCTGTGCTGATTTCTCAGCCGCTATAACAAATGTCCTCAAAGAATTATGAGAGATTTATAAGTGTGCTAGAACTCATGCCTTGTTCCAATACTACCTTTGCAAACTGGTGTATGAACAAAGTTCAAATGACCACTCTTTCCAGAATGAAACCTTTTTTTTCCCCCTCTCTTTTTTTTTTGTTTTGTTTTTCTTTTTGTCAGAAGGCAGAGCTGAAGTCTTTCCAAACCATTCCCTTCTACTGATCATGGCTTAAGCCTCATCAGTTCAGTGGCTAGAAAGTAGGAAAAAAGTCACCCTGTAAAAAATCTCCTAGTGATTCTTGTAGTTTCCCTGCCATCTTGCTTTTGTCTGTCCCTTAAAAAATGTTTCCGCAGTGTCCACTCCTCCTATTTTATGATTTCTCTGATCACAAAACTGGCATAAGGAGATCCAGCAAAAGGGATCAGAGGTCACGACCCACAGTTGCCCCCATGTTACCATGTAAAGCTCCCTCAGTTGTTCCCATTTAATTATTTGTGATTCATAGCCCAAACAACAAATCTCCATTCCATTCCCTTTTCTTTGAAGGATTAGACCTTTAATCTGATTTTTTTCACAGATCTGATACATCTCTCCATCAATTGAGTGAAGACAATTTCATTCTGATGCAGGGCATTTATGCATGGGTTTAAATAGTTCTCGTTAAAGAGGTCTGTCTTTCAGGGACACTGTGTTTCATTTCTTTTTTATTCTGAGTAGGTACAAACTAGCTTAAGGAAAAAGTTCATCCGAGACTAGTGAGGGAGAGAGCCTTGTATTCAATTTGAAGGAAAGAAAACATGGCCTAGTAATACAAATATGACTGGAACCCAGAGACTTGAATTATAGACTTCATTTCTCATCTGACTGGGCAAGTTGTGTTAAATCCTATGAGTTCCAAGTGAAAACGTTTTCTTGTACCACTGTTATAAGCATTGCTCATCAATGCTTACAGCCTTCTGAGATTCCCAGAAAAAAGACATCACACAAGCTACTAAGGGTCACCCAGTTATATGATTTTCTATTTTACTTTGCTGGCTTACCTTGTGATAAATGCTCATTGATTCTTCTGTATGACATAGCTACAGGCATTAAATCTCCTGTACCGCTGTGACATGTGTTGCAGTTTGTGGCTCTGAACCTCTCGCCTTCAAATTGTAGGCGAGTTTACTTTTCCATGATATAACACACCAGGTATTTTCTGAAATGCACTCAGGATCAGTACCGACTTGCTAAGCTTTCTTATTTCCCAAATAGACTAAATGCATCCATTTTCTTGATTCTGCAGCATATTGAACTCAGATGCAAAGTCATGTAAAACAGGCTGGTGGAAAGAAGTATATACACGGACTGGGTCTCCTCATGACTGACAATAAAATGCACATAGTAGGGAAACCGAAATCCAGGATATCAAAAGAATTTTTCTACAAAAAGGCACAAAACAGAAGCTGCTCAAAAAGATCATTTTTCCCAGTTTTAAAAACATTGCTTTGAGAGTTAACAAAAACTCCCAAAGGAAGTAGTCAGCAAATCCACAGAGATGGCACTTAAAAGATTCAAGTAACAAAACAACTGAAAAGTTTTAACAGGTCTCTAAGGCTGAACAATTTGTTCCCACCAGGAGATTTCTCTGTGGAAGTCCATCTTATATTACAAGTGACAAAACACCAACAGAGCAAGCAATAAGTGTCTCTGAAATCAATCAAATGCAAATATTTTACTGCAGCTATATTTTTTATTGTCGTTTCTAAAGATTACAATATTTTATTAGTGCTGCCACCACTATAAACTTATTTTATACCACAATTTTGCCTCACAAATAGACTTGGCAAATTTATTTTTCGGCCTTCTATTCTATTGTTATTTTGTGTTTTACACTTTTACTGTGTTATAGAATCACAGCAGCGGGCCCTGGAGGAAGCCACTTGGTTAATCCATTTTAGCCTTCTGTATCACAGAAGATATGTTACTAAATTCTCCTCGCTAATCTCAACTAATCTTTTCAAGTTATTTTAATTTTAGATTTATGCAGAGGAGTAGAAGGAAAAAAGTACTTTGTTGCAAGAAACAGCAGGAAAACAACTTCTTACTGAAGCATTACTACCCTGTCAGTTCTTACAAAACCAGATCTGAGGTCCGACACATCTGATGTGCGAGAAGCTCCCATACAGGGGACAGATCACGCGTACAGGACAAGTAAACCTAATGGTAAGAACTGAGTATTTCTCCATCAAGTTAGATTTGCTCCCATTCCCATTATTCCTCCTACAGAAGAAGCAAGTGTTTTCAAGAAGTTTATGGATTATAAGGGAACAGTTGATTTTCTTTCCGTGTACGCCAGTATCACCTCCTGGGACACTCAGTGAAATTTCCGTTTTCTTTCCATACGTGTTTACTCTTAGGCAACACCTATTTCTCAACCTCATCAATATTCATCTGCCATTTCATGAATGAAAAATAAACAAGAAAGGAAGGAAGGTAATATTTCTGAGAAGTCTGGAGTTACTCGTTAACAAACCTGTGAAAATTGGCAGCAACGCATCTGCCAGTGGCTTCACAGAAGACACTTCCCGAAAGCCAAGTAACAAGCTAAGCAAAACAAAGCTACTGGCTCCCCAGTCACACAGCCAGTAGCCCATGTTCCTTTAGTTTCTCTAGCTGATGCAGAAAACCTGAACTGCTGGTGAGAGCCCTGGAGGTCTCCAGCACCCAGCATTTCATTCGGTCCCTGTCTATTTACAATCAAGAACATCCCAAGTATAACATAAGAAGGGAAAAACCAGGTCCAGGTACATCTAAAGAGGTCTGAAAAAGTTTTAATTTGTTTTCTGCACAAAGCTGTTTTCAGCTGGAGGTCAACTGCTACAGACTAATTGCAGTTTTATTCCATGAGCATTAACTACCTACCAATCACCGTACAGCAGCACCAATGAACTATAAGTATTTCAGGTTGCCCTTTTAATCACTTCTCATCATTCATCATTAGTTGCTGGCTTCACTGCAAATTTCATCATCCATCCTGGATAATAAGCACACACTTCTATGCTACTGGTACCTTTTGTGCTACCAGTACAGGATACCAAAGCAGTGACAATCTTTGTTTTCTCAAAGAAAGGGGGGAAAAAAAAAAAAAATCATAACTGTCTTAATTTTTTTCTCAGAAACCCTTTCACTCAATCCCCTGCAGTTTCTCTAGCACATTGATTTATGCTAAATCAAATACTCTGAGTGACTTTGCTAAGCTTTACTAAACTGATCACGGAGAAAACCAGAGACATTAGAAAATATCTCAGCACATATCTAAACCCAGACAAACTTTAGGTCTAATAAAAACATGCAACTATACTTCATCAAATATATCTCCTTCATTATTCTCTAATTTCTACATAATGTTTTAGGGGGCGTCAAAAAAACACGCCACGCTTCCATCTCCAAGGATGAAGAGGTAAACTGGTCTGATTACTTTCAATAATTATTTAGGGCCACAGCCTCAAAGTAAAGAACGCTTACTTGCTTCTATCCCTAGATCTATTCACTCTTATCTACCAGCTGGTTCGGTTTTATCCAGAAAAATGCTACTTTTTCTGTTAGAGTCAATTCTAACTTAAGTTTGTAAAAAGAACATTAATATATAGACTGCGAAGCAGATAAAGATAGTTGCCGCTTTAGTTGCGTGTGATTAGAACAATTCAAATTGCTCTAATTCAATTCTCTTGTGTCCTGGTTTTGGCAGGGAT
>VZTL01065658.1:0-14929 GCA_013400535.1 Scopus umbretta | reverse complement strand
CATTTTTCATATTTTGATATTTATGTTGTTTTCTGCATGGGGGAAGTTGTGGAAAATACACCCTGCCCTCCTCTCCTTACTATGGTGGGTCTGTGAATGACAGAGAAAGCAGAAGAGAAAACCTGAAAATACGAATTCTGAAATTAGGGTGAGCAGGTTAAACCACAAAATATCTGAAGTAAAAGTTAACATTTTTCCCATAGACATTCTTTGACATTTCCTATGCTAACCTTTAATAAAATTCTTTTAGATGCTTTCTTAAATATGCCAAACAAAAGTAGTTACGTTTTCAAATTAGATCTCTGCATTACTTATTCAGGATAAAACCAAGTACTTTGACACACTTTTAATCTTCTTTGAATACAAAAGTAGTGTGTGGCACCATGATAAACCTTTTACTTGTAAGGAGCATGAATACACTCTGTATGAATGACCATAGTCTCACACCGAGAGCAAAAATCCTGGTCAAGGTCTACCAACAGCTTTCACTCTTCTGTGGACTTATGGCTTTGGGCACTTGTTGATCACATTTTTGTTTATCTAGTTAAGTTTCTGGGTGTATAAGGAAGTATCGTAATTCCTAATGCTGCTAAGATCAGAGACAAAAATCCTATTGTGTGCTTATTTGTGGGTTGGGCCCTACCCATACTGCTCAAAAGAAACTGGGTGCAGAGGAGCGCTCGTTCCTACATACTACGGATTGCTGGGCAGAACTGCAAAATATGTGCATGTGAGTGTGAAATAAATCCATGTTCATGTTGAAGTCACAAGCTTCTGAAGCTAGAGGATAAGTGTTTATTCATAAAGCTGTGTTGTCCTTCTCTGGCAACCTTCATATTTGCTGCTTATCGGTTGTACATTGGCAGTTAGCAAAAAGTAAAGGAACAAATCAAGACTTGAGATACAGACAACCTCTTTTGATACGTTCTATTTGTCTCAGCCTGGGACTTTTGCCAGTTCTATCTCTGGCACAGCTGGAAAGGAAGGAAAAATAGTAAGCTAATTGGTCTGCTTTTTAATTGCTGATTAGAATGGGAAATGAATACAAAAGCAGGAGTAAGCAATACGCCTTGGACATCCGAGGAGGATGCTGCCCTCTTTGGCTGGTTCTGTGGTTGTCAGTATTTAATAAATGATAGAAAATTGGTGGCTTAATCCGAAGTGAGAAAGGCTTGCAAAGGGGGCTTGCTTTCATATAAAGAAAAAGGCCCAGGTTTTAAGATTTTCTTCTCTGCTGCATTTCTTCAGAAAGTGAAGCTCTTTAAATTAATCTAAAGTATCAGACTAGACTCTGAGATGTACAATAGTGATTAGAAGAAGACAAGAAGGTAAAAAGAGTATCTGTTTTTAAACTCCAAGTTCTCTGTAGTTCTGCGGAGCAAGTTCTCCATCCTTTACAGATGCTCAAATTAAGGAGAGAACCTGATATTTCACCCCCAGTCTGATAACCCCAGCATGTCACTCAAGCAAAGTTAAAGGGATGTGGTGCTGAACTGAGAACAATTTTTTTTAGGGCAAGAGAGACAATTTCTATCAAGTACAGGAAGAAATCAGAGACCCAAAACTACTGTAGCTGAGAAATCTGTCATTTGTGAGGAGATTTGCTCTAAAACACTAGGAAATAAGTTTTCTGGCAAACAATTTCAAGCAACTTTCTGAAGATGTTATCTGGCCCAGTGATACTGACTTCTGTGAGGGCATTTAATTCTATGGTGTTTATCAGAGGCTGAAAAGTATAATCTTATGGGAGCATAATAGCTGAAAGCTGCAAAATCTGTAAGAAAGAACTGGCAGCCTGTTAAAATGCGTAGGCTTGAGACAGACATTTTCTTTCAGAGAATGCAATAAAAATAAAAAACAAGGTGGAAATGGACTGAAGCTCTAACTGGCTTTTATTTAAAAGTTTCTGACCCCATATATTACTGTGCCTTCAAATGCTATGTGGTTTTGGAAATGCTTGGGATAAACTTAGCTTCCTCTGGCACAGAGAGGGAGGAAAAGGCTTTGGGGTTATCACAGTTTATTTACTGTAAAATAACCATTCTTTAAGACAACAACAACAAAATTCAGGATGGGGAGAGCAGTGACTGGTTTCAAACATTATTCTACTCAGCTACGCAGTAATGACCCAACTCATTTTTCATGGAAGCATACCACTTCCACCCCTTTTGCCTGTCTCTTCTGGCTCCCACCACTTTTCTCGTTGCTTATATGTCTTAATTTTCCCTTTCCTCTGCTGCATTGCATCTGTCCTGTTACAATTCCTGTGGCCCCCTAGGAACATCATGGCTGCCTACAGGCAGGACACAGAGGCTGCTTGGCATTTCAGGCTGACAGCTGGAAGATAGATTTGGCTTCTCCCACTCAGAGTGCCAGCCTGAACTGCTTCTGCTAAAGGAGACAGAGGTTGGACAATGAAGGCACCCAGCTGAGTGGTCATGGCTTCCTTCAGTGAAAAAATTCAAGCTTTTGCACATTTTCAGCCATGTTATTTGTTTCTGCTGTGGGTTTAGATTTGCAGGGATGTGGTTTGGTAAGGGCAAGGGTGGAGTTTCACCATGGGGCCATGAAGTGGACTAGGCAAGCCTATCTAAACACTTGTAGAGACTTGTTAGTGAGGCTGGGGTTCAAAATAGTTTTTGAAAGACGCTGTGCCTATTGTGAGTTGTAGTTGCACCCTTCCCAGCTCCATATTCTTCCTGCCTTTCTTCCCACTCCAGTTTCCTTTTACCACCACCCCTACGCTCCCCAATCCCACTTAATGACCACAGTTGTCCCTACAGCCCCAGCTCCTAAACTGGGAGGATAAAGCTTAGCTCTTTTTAGTCTGGAACTCTCCAGAAGGCTTCCAAAGCCTTAGAAACACTTTAGCTTGTTGCTGTGTGTTCAGACTGCTTGATATGACTACATTTGTCATGTAGATGTGACCTAAAACTATGTTCCAGTTGCACCAAGTAAGCAGCAAAGTTATCACCTGTTTAAATAAACCTTTGGCTCCTAATCAACAATTCAACAGAAGAAAAGAAATTGAATAGAACAAAATATGTTTGATTATTTACTAAAGACATAATGGCCTGGAGACTGAAAACAAAGAGTGGGACTGAGAGCCAGATGGCAACCAATATAACCTCGACAGCCTACATGTCAAGTCTTCAGGGTACAGAAAACTCCCACGGTAGAATTTTTTTAAGCGTTAGAGAAATCCATATGTGCTACTTTTCCAGTTACAGTTATTCCCAATAAACACCAAAACTGTGACTTTAAAAATATCACAGATTGATGTCAGGAACCGTTTGTGTATTTCATAACACTTGAATGTAAGTGGTCCCAGAACACCAGGGAGGGCAGGAGTGGGAATGGGGTCTCACACCACATCTGTGCAGAAGCCCACACCGAGTGATTTACCATCTGTGTTATCAAGTAGTCTACAGAAAGCTAGTAATTCATGAGAGGACAAGCTCATAGCATAGATATAGCTGGTACCGTATGCCATAGTTGAATTCTAGTGTATTATGGTGCCAGGGAGTGTAAAGGGAACATTTAGACAGAGACAATCAGCTGATTACAGACACAGAAGAACTGACCATGAATAGCAGGTGCCACTGGCCCCAGGCAGAGTTATCAGTGGCATTCATCTAATTTGCATGCTTCTTGGCTGGCTAATCATGAACTGAGGTAGCGGAGTCTTCTTCAAGTATCAGGGATAGCTAGCGCCATCAACATAATTGTATCTGTACACAAAAATGTAACCCTGGGAAGGAGAAACAAAGCTAGATGAGGACAGTCATCATCTAGAGATTTGGGAAGGAGGAGGACAATGGCGTGACCCTCACTCCAGAGTATCTGCACACAGTAGGTACTCTGCATGAGGGTGAATAAGAAGCCTTGTTAATTATGGATGAAGGAGGTTCTTCTCCATACTCATGTCCTGCTAAACAGACCTTTGCTTTGGCTTATGTTCAGACCTGGCTCATATTTGAAGTGGGAAGGATAAGAACATGAGCTTGGGTGAATGCAGAAGCTTTAGGACACTTTCTCCTGTTTCTCTTGTTGGAGATGAAGATCCTCTCTTCAAGAATCCCTGTGCACTGGGACTCTGGGATGTGCCATGTTCCCTTAACAGGAGTCTGCAAGAAAGGAGGGCAGAGCATGTGCTGCCATATGCTACCTGCTGGGAAAGGAGTTTGGGGAAGCCAAAATTAGTATCTACTCACAAGGAGCAAACAGTAAAGGGTGGTGTTTCCTCTCTTCCACTGAATCAGCACAGTGATCTTCAAGGGTTAAAAGGAACTAAGCCTACATCTTCATATTGAAGGTTTTAATTATATGAAATTTAAACAAAAACTGATGTGCATATGCTTCATGAGACGTGTACAACCTTCTTTTGATGGAGAAGACTCTTCAGGAGGGCAGCTGACAATTGCTGAGGAGATAACCTTGTTCCCTGTTGCTCCAAACTATGAGGTGTCTCATATCTTGTTGCTGCTTCTTCATTCACCCATCTTCTCACAAGGCAGGCAGTGGTACTGTTTCCCCCAGGATCAGACCAGAAACTAGGTAGGTCTCCTTCACAGGATCCCTAATGCAAGCTTAGTGTTCCCTCAGCTGTTCAATGCTATTTATAGCCTTGGAAGGCCAAAGAGTGTCAGCAGACCTCTTTCCTCCCTAACTTATGATTCTCTGCGGTAAGCAAATGTGTACAGCTGCATGCTGACAATGAGTAGCCAGCTAGTCCTAGCTTTGGCAAGATCTACTGGCGGTGTTTCCACCACCTCCGTTGGCAGATTTTTTTTTTGAGGTAGCCTAATTTTTCTTGTGTGTAATATGCAACTCTCTGAAGTTTAATTTCATGATCATTTTCTGTTCTCATTAATAAGTAGAAATAATTAGTTCCTGTTCTCATCTTAATTTTAATTTTTGGCTGCCCTTGGTGCAGAGGCCTCTGGGCAGCAAAATAGGAAGAAACTAAAAACAGAATTCATGAGAAAAAAAAACCCAGTTTGCGTCAGTATAGAGCACATATCAGGAAATTCTTGAAATCCTATCCTCCCACTTCAAGAAAGTCATCGCAAACACTTTAAAGATAATTAAAATCAAATAAAAGATCTGGAATAACATCAGAAATACTACTGCATAAAAGGATCCGGAAGGTATAAAAGTTCCCCCACCAAACAAGTGTGATGGCTTGCAAAAGGATGTGTATTATCCTGGGATGTATGAGCAAAAGTAACATGTGTGAGAGATAGAAGGTATTATTCCTCTTTCTAGGACAGAGTATGAGCTCAGATCATCAGATTTTAGGGAATCTGTAGAAACTCAAAGTAGTCTGTATCACAGCAACAAGAAAATGTTTTAAGAAAGCAAGACGTTTGAGAAAACCATTAGAAAAGGCTGAAAAAATGAGTTTATTCAGACTAGAAAAAAACCCAAAACAGCTAGTATGCGTAACTTTTCCGATGGGTAAAAGACTGCTGAAGAGTGCTAAGCAGGGGCTAAACTGCTTCTTATAGTCCTTGGAGAAAATTTAAAAAGAAATCTGTCCACACTGCAATAAACAAGACAGACCCTGGTGCTACAAAATGCTTTGCAACTGTAAGAGCAATAAACTCTCCTAGATGGACATAGACTTCAAACTATCGCTCCCTATATCCCAAATATTGTATAATTAGGGTTACTCAGCATATTGAGTGTCTGCTAGAAATCAGATGCAGTATTTCATATACATCTTCAAAATAAAATACTCTCTTCCACTTACCAAGATTACCAACTTGGTTCAAATGTACTAACATGAAAAAGAATGAAACCGTGTAAATAATAAAAAGACAAGGAGACATTGTATCATTTCTATTTCCTGAGCTTCCTTACTTGTCAAGGCCATTGGAAAATTACGTTGTATGTGATCTTCTAGTTCATTGTCTGGGTCCCCTTTCCAATACTGAATGTTTGGATGTAATAGTGTTAAGGCAAAGTTTGCTCTGCCTAGGTCAGTGTATTCCCTCTGTTTTTCTTCTTGAAGAGAAATAAGGATTTTTTTCTTTTCAAGCAGCTTCTCCTTGAACAGTGTGTCCTCCTTGCCTAGATTTTCCTCCCAGTCCTTATTCACCTTCCATTGCTTTTCAACTGCATGTATGGATTTTTGTGACTTGGATGACGTGGTTGTACTGTACGTTAGTTGTCATGCATGTAAAGTTACAAAAGTCATCTCTTGATTATAGTCCACTGGATTCTGAATTTGGTGGCCTTTCACTACTGTGTAGCAGGTCACAGCCCATTTACCCCACTGTTTAATAGAAGGGATGGAAAAAGAGGTAAGAAATTCTGTGAAAGGCTTTGCCTCCAGATTAGCACAGATGCTTTGCACAGCCACATCTAAAAAGTAGCAACTGGTATCTCAGAGGAACTTCATCCCCTTCGTGGGTGAGAGAACTGGCAAAACCTTGGACTGTTGGGAAGTTTTATAAAAACAGCTTTGTCAGGAAAAAGAACAAGCAGCTTGCTTAGAATTCACTTCCAATTTTATCCCTGGTGGTTTTTTTGGGGTTTTTTTGTTGTTGTTGTTTGGGTTTTTTTTTTTTTGTGAAAGGTTTTACATCAGCTCCTGAGACAGACTCCTACAATTTTACAATATGTTAAGCTATTTCTGTTTCTGGAGCAGAGGAATAAACAATCTCCTCAGACATCTAGGATTTGCTTGCATAGAAGAGAAGCATATTATAATGAACTGATAAATCAGCTGGACATATGATTTGAAATTGCAATGAAAAGAGAAAAAGATTGCTTTTCTAAGGTATGTTAGAGACCATCTGAAATACTTACTGTCATAAATCATGTTTTATTCAGCTCAGGGAAAGGATCTAAATAAGATCTGCATTTCTGAGTCTTAATTTCTTGCGTTATTTGGATTACAAGGCCTTTAAAGATTGTTTATATTACAACTAATTACATTTCCCCAGACTTGAGCCAAAAAATGTATTTACTCTTGTATTCAAGATTTCCTGGTAAAGAAATGGGAAATACTCAACTGCCATGAGGTCCTGTATGATACCAATGAAAGACCTTTCCTTTTAGCCCATGTGAAGCGGGCTGCTCAGGAAGGATGGAGGGAAAGCTGATGGAAAAATGAGTGTTGGACCAGCGTAACTGAGCAGCCTCTGCTCACAGCAGATGCAGCAGCCAGGCCTGTCCCTTTCCTAGGCATGGTGGAGACTGACAGCACCTCAGCTGAGCAGGGGCACGTCTGTCCCACTGAGGACAGATGGGCTTCTCTGGGTCTGAGGCTGACAGCCCCTTGGGTCCCGCAATGCTCCTGCAGGAGCGTGGGGCTCACCACCATGATTCACAGTGCTTTGCTGTGTCACATGGAAACCTGTGATCACAAGACAGGAGAAAGTGCTAAGAAAGCAGTCCTGGGACACTTCTTTCTCCCAAACTCCCATTCATTTTTGCTTCCCCCAACTCATGAATTTTTTCTGCTCTGCAGGGCGACATGTGTGATTTCCCACGGTAAGCCTAAAGTCCTCTTTGCCCTCTACTGGCATCCTGTAGAAATACAGGAGCACATCAAGCAATAGCTTCATCACTTCAGCTATTCAAAATCACCAGACAGGAGGAGAGAGTACACAGAGACTACACGCCATCAGTGGTGGGACCGTGCTCTTGGGGTGGGGAGCAAACCTGCATGAAAGCTCAGTGAGCAGCTTCCTACAGCTCATCTAGCAGTAACACCCTGGTGAGACAGGGCACAGCAATGCCTCCCCCTCACTCTGTCCAGATGGGAAAAATCTGTCACTTTTAAAGTGGTGTCTGATTTCAGGTTATTTATGAACAAGCCAGTCTAGAAAATGAGAAGTGGCTCTGTCAATTGCTGTTCATAGTGTTTCTTTCCTTCAGTTCTAGGTACAATTCACTCCAGCTGGTTTGCAAGCTCAGGGAATGGGAGCAAGAGTGATCGAAAAAAATGACGTGAATGGCTACCATGGACGTGAGAGCTGGCTGGTAATCTTAGATGGCATTTTTAATACTGAAGTATCACACGGTGCTTGAACATAGTATGGGCTTAAAACATTGCACTGAAACCTGTTGGAAAGCCAGCTTCCCGGTAGGATGCAGTGGCTGCTCAACAGTGTGTAGATGTTTGAGACAAAGTAGAAAAAGCATTTTATTCACTTGAAGATATATGGGCACTTTAGCTTGGCAACAGATTACTGGATAAATGGAGTCAGCACACCAACACTTCTGAAAATTTAGACCACAGTTTCAGTATTCAGGGTGACCTATTCTTGTCTTGAAAGGTTTGGAGTGATCTTTCATATCAGCCCCACCTGTAAAATCCAATAGATTCCAGTTCCTGATAAAATACACTATGAAAAGACACAGAGGAGCTTGTTAATATGAAATTGCTGGTAATCGTTAGGTAGCTAATGCTCAATAAGCTACTGCTAGTCATTATCATTCTTTTTTTTTTTTTTTAAATTCAATGTATCAGAAATAAATATGAAACTACTTATGAGTAACAATTTTCAGAAAATAACTGTTCTCTTCCCTCAATTTGTGTGTCAATAATAACAACTTACTAGCTGTTGTTATTTAGGGACACCTCCAGCAATGGTTATCAGAATAACTTATTTTCATCATGGCTTAAAACAGCAATTAGAAAATCTGGATTATTCTTTGAGACATTGTCGATGTGCACATTACTGTGAATAGTAGACATATGTGTATACCATGTGCCAAGCTCAGATGTTTTGCCTTGCCGAAACCTGTATAGCAGTGCCATTGATGCTAGATCCTCCTTAGCCCTGACAACAGGAAGGGCAGCGCAAACTCTCCATTCCTCAGTTTCTCTCAGGCAGCTCCTAGTGTGCTTTTCTGCAATTCATTTTGATCAGTCTTCAGCTTCCACCCTTAGGATGGACTTCTCCTCCACTTTTTTGCCTTGCTTCTGCTTTTTGCAAGCACAAGTTGACCTCAAAAGCTCAAAAATAACTGAACATCTCTCAAAACCTGAAAGGTAGCAAGCTCTTCCTGAGGAGCCTTCCACTTTGGCCTTTGCCAGCAGAAGCTGCCATTATGGTGGTATATCACCCTGAGATAGAGAGAGGCTCAAAGTTACCACTGGATCCTGCCCTAGCACTAAATCAACTTGGTTTTTACTCTGCTCAGCCTAGGAGGATGTCTTTACCTGCTTATATCCACAGTGGCTTAACTGCAGTGCAAGCATTTACCTTGAAACTATCTGATCTATCAGTGCTTGCCTTTTGAGGAACACTGGAGGTCTCCAACCCTTCCCATCATTTTGCCATCCAAATTTGTGTCTAAGATAGATGTGACCTGAACTTCACCAGATCTTACCAGCACCTAGTGCAAATAGTCTGCATTAACCATTCTCCTTTGAAACTGCATCAGTCTTTACAGTAACAGATACTGGGCTTGGGAACATGATTTGGCAGAGCATTTAACTTTGCATCCCAGACATCATTCCCATGTAGCTTTGCCCTTGGATGCTCTAATGCTGTGGTGGCTCACAGGAAGACCATATATCTCAAAAAGCTTTTGAGACCTTGGCATAAGCTTCATTGCTTTTCCACCTCCAGATCGTAAGGAATTTGTGGAATGGATTTACTACCAAAATCAAACCGTTACAGCCAGCCCTTGTGCCCTGTAGAACTGATTGCTTCTCTGAACTAAAAAGGCAAGTATAAGTATCTAAGATACCCCAAAGGCCATATCTTCCTCTTACTTATGCAGACCTTCAAAAATGTCCCATACTACCACTTGTGAATGGATGTAGGTACTCAGCTATTTACATCACCTTGATCCTTATGTCCAGCTTCTGGTCTCCAATCTCTTTCAACCTAAAGATCTTTCTCTCAAGATCCCACTGCACTGAGATGTTTCTTTGCTACTGTCTTCTCTGCAGCATTGCAGAAGAAGTTGAGAAGTTCTGTTTAGGGATATGAATGTTCACATTAGCATCAAGCTTCACCACAGAAAAGATCTAAAGCTTTTGGTGAGCTTGTCTTAATTACCAGAGCTTTCATGGGAGAGGCAGCCCACTGGCCAATGAATTATATAGCAAGGTAGTCCAATAGACATATAAAAATGAGTCACATTATCATCTTATTTATCAAAGAAACATCTTCTGGAATGCTTGTTTGCTTGTCTGTAATAAACTCCAAATGTACCCTGCTTCAATAGGGTCTAAAAAATGACGTCTTAGATAATTTAATTTAATTTAATTTTAATAACAGCTGTGAAATTGCAATTTTTACCCCCCTGTTTTTGTATAGGGTAACTATTTCTTTCACATTGACCCTTTGGTCAAGAATTTCTTCAATTACAAAAGAATAAAACTATTTTTCCTCTGTAATTCACAAATGAGGCTTTTATTCCCCGTAGCAAGAGTTCCCAAGATGAAAGTGAAAGAGGCATCTGGTCTATTGAAGCGACTAACAGAACTCCCACTGCCTGCAGCATTGTCAGAATTTCACACTAAGGATTAGGCATTTCCTAATCTGTCCTGATCTTTTATGCGAAAGACTGGTAAAATGGCATTTAAAGTTTTATCAGATTAAACACACACACACTTAACAAATCTAAGGCCTTTTAAAGATAAAGCTTGTGCCTCTGAGAGGCCTGAGTCATGATGTCTGAATGTTTGGAGACTGTGACCTAATTCTGCTGAGAAGGATACCTTGTTCAGTCCAATGATCTCACCGAAGCTGATGCCTGAGGAATTGTGTTGGCAGCAGAAAAACACAAGAGGCAGTTTACCTCAATAGTCTGAAGTAGCAAAGATTTGGCTGGCCTGATTCTTCATTGACTCTTCTGCCCTTCAGATTCACCAACTCCCATTAAATTAGACATTTTGGTTCCTCTTTCTTATTGCTGTCCAGGCATACTAGGGAGGATTGCTTATGCTCCTATAAACATGTATTAATAACTTAAATCTTTGCAACTGATAGATGTAAAACAATACTGTCTTGGAGGAACTCAGCAAGGTCATTTCCAAAGCGATAAAGTTTCTCCCTTTTATCCTTCCTGCCAAGGGAGTACATTCTTGGCTTCTTTCCTTTAGGGACAAAATACAGCATGGAGAGAAACAAGTAACTAAAATACAGCATGGGGAGAAATAAGTTACTTTTTTCACTTGTTGAAAATTTTTTTTTGCTTAGTTCGGCTGATAACTCTGAGCTTGAGTAAGGCCATGTTTCAACTCCTACTGACAGATGCGCAAGAGGTGCACATATACTGCCCTGTAACTGTATGGTGAAGACATCCCAAGGTGTATATCTGACATGCATACTTTCTAAGATTTTTTTCATGCTGCATCCAAAAGAAGGGATGAAAATAAAAATGTCAGAGCAGAGAGTATCTCCTATGTGATCAGGCATATTCCACGTGCATCACAGGTATCATTTTCCCAAATACATTCAGCTTCCTTTTAAAACTAGTGAACAATTTTGGCCCTAGAAGAAGGCTGTTCCAAATCCGCATTCCTCTGGGGTTTGGAAACCTGATTTCCAGCACAGATTTATTCTTGACCAGTTCTTAACTATTTTTAGTAAGCTGACATTGTCCTTTAGCCTAAGTATTCTCTTCCTTTCCTAGTGTTATGTCCTGGTGTATTTACTTACAGCAATGGTATCTCCATTCCACTAATTTATCTTTATTTTGCTAGACTAAACAAGCTGATGTCCTTTATCTTCTCCTTAACTAGCGTATTTGCCTTTCTCTGTTCCACTCCAGTGTGCACAGGAGTAGTCTGGTATTTTTACATATCAAAGCTTATCAAATAAAGACTCTTTTTTTTTCACTCTAAGAAGTTCAACAAGGAAAACCATATTGTAGCAATAAACTCTTGGTACTACTGCTATTGATACTATTGCTATTTTGTCAATAGAATCATAGAATCATTAAGGTTGGAAAAGACCTCTGAGATCATCTAGTCCAACCGTCAACCCAACAAATAGCAATAGACTCTACTGTATCTCCTGTTCATACTATAATTGACTGATGCATTTAGTTCTTTCTTCTCCCCTTTCAAGGTACCCTGAAAAATGCATCAAGGTTGAAGTATCATTCTGAGGCCTTAGTTTACTGGCTCTCATTTTTTCCATCTAGAACCATAATCCTGGAACCAGAGCAACTTGCTTCTTAATGATTCACACTGTATTCTTAACACACGTCAGTGTATGAGAGCTGACATCATATTTTAGGTCAGCTTCAACTCAGAATCTAGCTGAACTTTCCCGAGCTTCTCTAGGGGAACAAAACCAAACCCTACATATTCCAGGGAACAGCCCTACAAGATGCAGAAGGAAAGCAATTAAAAGTAAGACATGATTTCCCCTGCAAAAAAAAAAAATTTGGTTTATGTCTCTATTAGGAATGCAGGAGGGAAAACCACAGTAACTACAGCTGCAAAACTCTTGATGCCGATGAAGTAACAGCAAAGAAGTGTCTTTTCTTCCGGTATAGCTTACATTGCATGGGGGGTTGACTGGAGCTATGTTAGCAAAGAACTGCAGTGTTGTGCCTTCTCTAGTGAGTACAGGTTGCTGACAAGACCCCAAGTCTGGAGAAAAACCCTAAACAGAGTAACAGTACTCAGGACTACAGTGGGAGCTGGGGACACAGGCTGAGTACGGAAGGCAGGCCCAGAAAGGCTCTGCACATCTAAAACATCTCTCCTAAAAGACTCTGAAGACACCCTATAAACAGGGATATTGTTACCAGAGGGGTGAGAGGAATTGCTTTTCCTGTGGTGCCTTGTGCCACCGACAGCCGGACACTCTGCTGAGGTCTGCTGTTCTGGTGACCCATTGCTCCTCCCAGACACTGAGCTTGCCTTTCCCAAGGGGGGAGGCTGTAATCTCCAAAAAGCCTGGAGAGGAATCAGCTAGGCTTCTCATGTCAGACCTGGGCATGCTGCATGACTTCCGTGACCCTGAAACATGGCATTCACCTTTGGTGTAAAATCTGTTCAGAAATCAGCATTCAGTTATTAAAAAATTAGATTCCAACCACTGTGATTGCAAGGAAACCTGAACACAAGCCAATGCATTGGTATTTACTACCTGAAAAATCGCAGCTACCCTGCTCTCCTTAGCAAGTATATGAGTGTTAGTGCCTTGTGATGAAAATGAAATATCGGTGGACTTTAGGAAGAACCAACTAACTTGTTTATCATCCCCATCCCACGCTGCCTCTCATTCCTTCTCAGCTGCTTAAGTAAGCAGCTGTCCTCATTCCAGATCTATCTCCTTTTGATAATTCTGCAATACTGTCACATGTTTTCAACCTAGTTTTGCAGCACACTGAAATTTTGAAAGTGTGGAGGACTTATAAACCAAATTGCACTTATGCATAGAAATATTGTTTTACCAGCTTTCTCCAATGTATGCTTAGTTCAGTAAATAAATACACATTTAATTGACCAGCAGCTGAATTTTCTCTTTCCATCGGAAATGCCCCCAAATCTAAACATCTTGCTGTCAAAAGTTGGTCTAATTTCCTAAAGAATAGTTGATCTAAGTAAATATCCAGTGTGACTGCACCACCAGCATCTTTGTGCTGAAGACTTTTGGTTATGGAACATCATTTTCCTGTCATAAAGAGGTGCGTGTGACAAGGACTACAACTCTCTGAGGCCTTAGTGTAAGAAACAAAAACTGAATTTCACTGGCAAATAGGTGAAACCTACTGTTTTGTTTTGTTTTGTTTTGTTTTCCTCACCCAGTGCATGTACTGTAAGGAAACATGTAAGGCTCTACAGTGAAAAATGTTAAAAACACCAGATACTTCTTCGCCCTAACAAAATGTTCATTCTGTAGACCTCTGCAAACACAAAAAAGTATTTAAAGATGTGTCTGGCTATGCTATTTTTCAACAGTTTCTTTTCCCCTAAAACAAAAAACAAATGAAAATACTTGGAAGTGCTTTCAGCAGGAGGGAACACTGGCATCACAGAACCAGCCACTTAAGGGAACCTGCTGTTCTTCCAGCAACTCCCCATACCTTCAAGTGACACTTAGAGGCTTCCTCTGCTTCTGGAAGAGCAGATTCATAGATATACCTAGCGCAATGGTAATCTGAGTGTTGATGTTAGCCCACACTGGATGTCTGGCATATCTTTCTTCTCTCCTGGGGATTGATGTCTTTGATTGCAACAGGTCCTTATTTCTACATAGAACTTCAGGTCTGAAACAGACTTTCAAAAGCAAGGATTCAGCTCTGAGTCTTGGTAAAGATCTGCTCAGCATCCATCATGAAGACACTCATCAGGCATTTTTTAATATATATTTCAAAACATCTACAGGAAGAGAATGCAACAGGCAGAAATATTGGGAGAGACTCTAGCAGAGCTTGAAAGGAGATGCCAGCACTTACAGGTCCTTCCTACTGCATATGTGACCCTTGCAAAGACTACATTTGCTTCCTTGAATGTACCTCCAGGCCTGAGTTACACACCCTATGTTATTTTAATTAATAGAAAAAGCAAGTGCTCTTTGGAGTGTCGGGTGCACCAAGTTCTGGCTCAGAAGTCCGGTGTGTCTCACCAGGTAACTTAGAACATGCTCTGATATATCTCTGTGCCCCAGTTGTTCCAACTGTAAAAGGAGTAAAGCACTCCAATTTCACCCTGGTGTGAAGTGCTTTGAAGTCTGCAAGATCAAAGGAGCTTCAAACCAAAGAGCAGCATTATCACCCTGCTAGGTAGGCAAACTCCTCCTATGTGTTGCTAGTTTCTGATAGCTTCTTGTCCCTATGTGCCCAGAGTGGCAGCTACAGAAAAGGCAAGGCAGGTACCACATATTTTATCGGCAGTTTCAGATGAAGACAGAAGGAAATGGAGGGGGAGGAGTGAGAGACAAAGAGGGGGGCAGGAAACATCAGTTTGCATCAGTTTGCATCTGCACTTCAGATG
>VZTL01065648.1:16907-35269 GCA_013400535.1 Scopus umbretta | reverse complement strand
AGCCAGCTGCTACAGGCACACACACACACTTTTTTGTTGAAGGATATGAAGCTGACACGAATGGCATTATTCTATATTTGATGTGGGGGCATGAGCGTTAGACTGCATAATCCAGTTGTAAAATTAAAACACATCAAAGGGTTGCTGTAATATAAAAAGTACCAGAATCAATAACAAAGTCTTCTTATTGCAAGATGCATTCTCAAGGGTGAAAGTGCTTCTAGCCAAAGTCTGGTAGAAAAAAGAAACACAAATTGAAGTGCTTTCTATATCCATAGGAATACCATAGCTCCACATGCCTCAGGTCAAAACCCCAGACCTCTCATGACTAAAATCAGCAGAGGGCTACTAGCAGCTCTGACTACTATAACATATAGATGGATTTGTATTCTTTTTCCACATTTCTTAGTTTACCTTTAATTTCCTCTGGGTTCAGAGGACAAACAAGGCTGAGAACGTGCTGTTCCCAAGGATGCTGCCTTTCAGTTGCAGCCTTAGGAGGATGGATAACTTCCTGTGAGATATGGGGGAACCCTGACCGAAAGCCCATTCGCAGCACTTTAGAGAAGGGAATCTCTCATGCAGGAGAAGTTTCTAGTGCTTTGCTTGTATAGTAAAAGCTTTCTGAAGTTCACACATACTCTTTTGTTTTCCACATTCTACAGCACTGATGTAGTGTCCATCTCTAGGACTGGGATCCTGTTATCTAACTACGTCAATATTAAGAGATCTTAAACATGACTGCTTCATAACTTTCATAACTGTTAATATCTCAGTGAACTAATGATGAGAAGGGAGAGGAAAAAATTATAGAAGAGCCCCTTACAAATATATCAGGTGTTACCAATTTTTCTTGATTCTATCTCATCACTTTTTTAAAAAAAATATTTGCTAAACCAGTTGTTGATGTTAGAAAGCACCAGCATAGCAGACCCAGAGAATGCAAGTCTCAAGAAATTGAATGGAATCTTTTCCTATTTACTTTGATTCTTGTCAATCATTTTCTTAGCTACTCCATAGTTATATATTCACAGGCCCTTGTATCTATAAAGACTGGTGGTCATGATAAGTCATATTCGGAAGTTATACATTGGGATGATTGGGTGAACAAGAGAATAATTTATCTGTAACTGGTTTCCACACCAGCAGGAGTCCAGCCTTTGGGCTTGTACAGGTGATGAGAAAGCACAACACTCTTCTAATCTTTCTTCAATTTAAAATATTGCTGTCTAGAATTTTAGCAATTTAGATGATCTTTGTCTTAAAACTTCTGTTTCAATGTTCTTAAACATATTCCTATTAAGTATGAACAAAATTTTAGATATTGAATGTTTAAGGAGCTGAATACGGCCACCTGATCTTAAGCAACCGTCCTAGAAAAATACGTGAGAGCTCATATGCAGAAGCAGAACTAAGGCAACGACTCTTTTTGCAAAGACTGATGGTTTAACAGCTGTTTTACATACTTGTAAGAGTGATGTTAGTATGCAATAAAGCTGAGCATTACAAACTTGGAAATGCTGGGATATCTTTGAAGAGTTATTACCTAGGTAACACTCACAAATGCTGACAAGTCATAGTCCCCAAATACCCATGAATAAGTACTTTCAAGGACTTTCACCTCTGTAGAGAAATGCATCATTTTTAATGCTATTTGCAGAATGCTATTCATCAGCTTTTAAAAACATTATGAAACATGACATAAGAGACTGATAATGTGGGAATTACAATGTGGGAATTAATTTCAATGGAATTTCAACTTTTTTGTTCTTCTTTCCTGTCCCTGTTTTCTTTAACTCTCTACCTCCATTCATTTCTCTATTTCATTACCACAATAACCTATTCAAAATACTTTTAATAGATTTGTTTAGTTAGTGAATTTTGTGTCTTAAAGTCTTTGGGCTTTCTATTAGAACAAAAGGACAACAAAGCCGACCATGCTGTGATAACAACACACCCTAGTCTGTCTGTCTTCTGTACTGAAGTCTTAAAGGGATACACTGTTTCTGCAGATGGGAAAGAAGCAGCATGGCTCAAAGAAGTTTAATGGTTGTAGAATCAGAGTTTGGTTACTCATTATATCTAATCACCATATCTTTATATACATTTCTTTTTAGTACAAAGAATATACAGTCAATGTCAAGGTATCCTGACACCAGATGTTTAATCATCTCTTTCACAAAATGAAAAAAAAAATAAAATTCTTTGGGGTTAAAGAACATTGATCTTTTGGAACAGAAAAAAAAAAAAGTCATTTGCAGAACAAGAAGTGTATTTCAACAGTTCTGGAAAACTACTCTGTCTTATACCTTACTTGGCTGAAGACACGTCAAAGAGATCTAATAGCAGAGTTCCAAGATCTAGAATACAAGCATCAGAAAATACCAGTTATGCTTCTTATAGTAGCCCAACTATACATTATTCTTGTAGAGACAAGCATAGTTATATGCAAAATTCAGTGGCTGTATGATTTAAAAAAGAAACAAATGAATGGAGAAGTAAAAAAAAAACAAAATAAAACCAAAAAAACCCACAGCTCCACAAAAGTTCGGGCATAACTGTGTGTAACACTAGGAAGAAAATTAATTCTAAAAAAAAAAAAAAAAAATTTGTGAGGTAAGACAATCATTAGTGGCAACCCTAAATATATGACTTACAAGAATTTTTTCTGAAAATCCTGAACTAATTGCAATTGCTTTTCCATTTAGTGTTGTGGAGTTTTTTTGTTTGTTGGGTTTTTTCTTGGGTTTTTTTTGTCTTCGTGGATTCAAACATTTTTGTGTGTGTCTCTATATTTTTGTAATGTGCCATAAATGCTATGATTCATGTATATACCGTATATACATTCCAGTTTTTCATTCCTGAACTATAAGAAACTGCTTTTGCCCCCTTTTCAGAGTCCTGTTTTTGTCCAAGATATTAAGAAATTGTGCTAACAGTCACCTATGTTCTCAAAGAGAGTTTTTCAATGTAATTCAACCATGGAAAAACTTAATCATGTTAAGGTGAACAGCAATTTTCAAATAAACCTAGTGCAGCCAGAAGTTTACTAAGGAGGTTTTCAGAGTTCTGCCAACCCTGCTTTAAGTATAACTTCAAAAACAAGAAGAAAGTGAAAATGAGTTTGTGCATTTGTTTTCAGTGCAGTTTCTCCAGTAAGATGACATAAGTAGAAACAAAAGGGGAAATTCATGTTTGCATAGGAAACATCTTAATTTGTAAAAAAGCTTCTCATTGTAAGTATCAGTTTTATCCAAAAATATATATTCAAACTAAAATTTTATCTATCTAACTATGAAAAAAAATACTTAAAGTCATCTTCATGAGAAGCGTAAAACATCACTTCTTCTGAATGGAATTTTGACTGCAGGATTCATTTTGGATCTCCAAGTTCCCAAAGGGACTATGCCAACGAATCCTTTTCCATGGTACAATTCTTTGTATACTGGATACTAGAAAGTGAGGGGAAAAAAAAAAAACAAACCCCCCCAAAAAACCCCAACACATGGGGCAGTTGAAAAAAGATACCATCATAAGCAGGTCTGTCACAACAACAGAAAAGAGAATACTCTAATATGAATGGAAGAGTTTGCATCAGAAAATCAGAGGGAAATCCCTAGTCCTGGAATTCNGAAATTATTTTTTTTTTTTTTTTACTTGTTAATAATACCTGAATAATCATGAAATTATCAGTTTGGTCTGCAAACAAAATATTCAGAAACAAAAATGGACCAAATTATACCTTAACATACATATACATTCAAAATGGTGGAAGCATTTTTAGTGATGGCACTGAATAGCAAAGGGAGACATACTTCAACCCCTTAACAGTATTAAAAAAAAAAAAAAGTAGTCATCATGGTTCTACTAGTTGAACAAGATGATAATTATTTTCAATTTCATGCAGATTAGTTCTTTCCACCAATAAGACTTAACCTTGCAATCTAATCAATCATCTCACTGTGTTTCCGTGTATCAGATATTATGTTTGATGCTGACAAAGGGAAATTTTATTCTACCTATCCACACTCTCCAGAAGTGCTTGTTCTTTCAGCTATGTTAATATCAAAGCCTGGCTCCTGCATGGCAGTTTTGCCCTTGAAATCAAATCCCTCCCAGAAACCCAAGTAAGAGCAAACCCTTGTAAGACATGCAGCTATAAGCTTGCCCAGCTCCAAAACAGCTCTATAAAACCAGTTCTTCACCTCTGCACTTGTGCAATGTAATATTTTTCAGAATTGTTTTTCTCTATGAGCACAGATGGACAGACAAATCTATTCATGCAGTGAGAGCCTGCATTCTGTCCAGGTTTACCATCCTGGCCACAGCCATAGGCTCATCCATGCAGTTCCCAGACTAGAACTGGATTTTACATCACCAGTGTTACATGTATTCTAGTACAGATATTTTACTGCAGGAACTGACTGCTCACATACCCTGCCGACTGTATAGTGTGCTGCAGCTAGAGCTAATACAAAGCTGTCTCGTCGCAGTTGTTCAGATAAGTTCTGTGTAGCAAAAGCTCCTGGAGCTATCGACTATCATTATATACGAGCTCATGTAACACATAAATTAAGAAGTCTCTTTTCCATATCCTTTAGCACAGTCCTCCCTCCTTTTAATGCAAAACTTAGAGGAAAACAAAGGCCATTATTTTGGAGACTGCACTAAGTAAAGTCATATGAAGACTTAAGGCAAAGAGTTTATCAGTCATCCAAACTTCTAATTGAAATGATGTGGAGTTCTTAAATGCAACAAAGTTCTACATTATGGATTGCTGAGGTCAAAGTGAATACAATTCCTATAGACACTTTCTTTTAGATGTATTCATAGGTACGTTTAGAGCAAACCTTGGGCTATGTTTAAATAGAAAAAACATTTTCAGATCTTCAGCAGCTGTTATGGTTAGATAGTTTTTCTGATGTATTGCTGCATTTAGACCAGGATAGTTTATTACTCTCCATTTTTCACTGACGGCTGGCATATTGCAAATTTTTTTTTTCATCTTCCGTATTACAAGCATCAGCTTAAACGATGCAAGTGTTGAAGTGAAGAGCTGAGACTTTTCAGATAATATCACTTCTTGAGACTGCACAATGTTGATACTAATAACAACAGAATAAAATGATACAATACACTGTTCTTCACTGTATAGTGTAATGACAGAAGCTCTGGTGTTCTTGTGAAATTTCTTTACTTGGAAAAGTATAGAAGCTACAAGCTCTTCACTTAGCGGTCCTACACTAAGGTAGAATCTGGTCTAGCAGAACATGACCCAAGATAATACTGTTACAAATTATTTTGAAAGGTCATAATCAAGATGAAACTAAAAATATGTGTCCTTTTACATATTTAAGGTCCCTCAGCAACTTAGATAAATCAAAATTGAAAAGTATAAAAAGCTGTCACTTAAAAACCATGCTGTATGAATACACTCCATGCAGCTAGGACAATTAAGTTTTTCTAAACAGTTTTATTTGCAGGTTATCTTCATTCCATTGAGTTAATTCTCAAAGTGTGTTAATTTTAATGTAACTTCACTCCAATGGAAGTTATATTAACCTTTTCGAGCTGCTGTACCTTGTAACTGTACTAAAAAAAATCCCAACCACTTACCTCATTTCAACCATGAGTGTAAGGTGCTGATTCCTGCCTTTCTGAATTTAGGTTTTAAATACAGAAGAATCAAGGAGGAAAGGGGTTTAAAATAAGTACTTGTTAGAAGAAAGTGACACATTAGAGGAGAGGACACATAAATGATTGCGAGTTCTTAGCTAGCACTGTATCTGCATCACTGTTGCAAGGACACAATCATGTTGACACTGAAACAAGTACACACACATTTGCAGCCATGCATGCACAGTAGAAGTAGACCCTCGTTGTAAAGTTAGTCACAAAACCATGCTTTTTTTACTTCAATTTTTCTGCGAGTTCCAAAAAGCACTTTTAGTACAGTTTTATCTGAACGCTTCATTCCACTGATTCAACAATAATTTCTTTTATTGTCTTGTCTCCTTCTTAAGAAGCTTTTAATTAACAACATTGACCCATTGTCTCAAATTCACTCAAAGAACCCCACAGCAAGTGCATGAAAGGGAAAGTACATCTAAGCATCAAAATTGGGATTATGGGACAATTTCCCGTTTTCTTTATTCACACTGATTCTTCCATAAAGAAGAAAATTTGCTGGTTATTCTTGGAAATGGTTAATAAAATACACCAATTTTGACTGAGAAATACAGGAACTGTTGACCCTAAGACTAAGGGAAACATTGGAAGGGTGAACACAGGGACAGATAGGAGGAAGGAGATTATTTATATTTTTATATCTGTATAAAAGATTTTATACAATAAGTTTGTATAATTCATGAAGCTTTTCTGTATGAATTAATTCCAAATTTAGATTGCTAAAACATTCATTGAACTAACAATGACTTTTTAGCTCCAAACATGTGCACAATGTTTTTGTTTTTGCCCAGAACAAGATTATGATTGTGGATCATCTTTTCTGGGAATCTCAGTCAAATCCTACCCTGAGAGCTTTAGAAATGAGAAGAAATTGTAACCTCAGATACTTGAGAACAAAACAGTGCTTTCTGTAGAGGTGCTATGAAAAGAGGCTGAATTTTTCCTTTTTGAATTTTGCACTCCTTCATTGCCTTGTAAATTGTGAATCTACAGTCAGAAAAGTAATAACAGAAAGAAAGGGGGTAGCTTGACTTTATCTGAGCAAAATAATGATTCAGTAATGATGAATAAAGTCACCTAGCAGAAATCATCTCCATACAATTTGGGGCAGCTAGGCTGATTTTTTTGAAGCCTTTTACAAGAAGTTGGAAGCTAGTGCAGCAGCACTGAAAACATCAATAGGAAGGTTTTGGGTTTTTTTAAAAAAGATGAAACTAACTGTAACGCATACATTGATGTTAGCTTAAAGCACAGACCAATTGGGCCAGATCTATCTAAGCAACACATCTGGTGCTGGGGACGCAAAACTCAAACAGTTAGGGGTCTAGGGACGACACTTCAGACTAATTAGAGTCTGGTGACATAATCTTAATGCCTCTTCGCAGCTGAAGTGCATTAGGTGCATCTTTCTGTCCAGTTTAATCTGAAAGGTGCCTTGATCATGCATTTTGAACATGCTACGCGAGGCAAACCAAAGCACTTGTGAGCAGGAGGCAACTGGGATTTATAGACTCACCACAGGAGAACAGCATCTGCAGGCTGTGCAGTACAGTTGTATAGGCCTCAGATTTGAAGAGAAGGCTAAAGAAGTTTAAATTGGAAGTAGCAAGGATATAAATGAGAGAAGGTGGGGGAGAGAAGGAGATAGAATGTTTAAAAAAACCCCACAAACCATAGCAAAAAAAACCCCCAAGCAGCCTTGGGTAAGGGTTGGAGTGTTTGGAACAGGGAAGAAAGGATTAAACCAGTTGCACTGATGATTGATGTGGCTTGTGTTCACATTGTTATACAGCACTGACATGGTGACTGCTGATAAACGTAAGAGACTTGAAAGCATTAATCCACACCACAGCTGCAAACTTTACTAAATTGTATGCCTATATGAATGAGGGCAGCCATACAAAAGAATTTCTTCATTCTTCCTCCGTTAGCTTTACTAACCAATATCAGTACTTCTTCCTTGAAACAGAACTGAATGTTTCAAATTCTTTCTAAAACCAAAATAGTCTGCCTTTTGTTGGACTACTGAGAACAAAGCACTGCAGAGAAAACAGAGGATCTTAAAATGAAACATTAGGTTTCTATCATAGAATCTCCAGTCATATCCAAGAGATGCCTGTCAAAAGCATTTCTGGAGAGAATTTTCCTCTGTTTCTCACAAGCAATCCTTTTGGTTCCTTTTGGTTTTGGAGGTCAGCCCTCAGTTGGAGGGCAACTAAGAAATGTAGATATTATCTACTGCCTTTCAATTGCTGTAGCATTAATAGGTAGTTGAGTTGCCAAACAATAGAAATAATAATAAAAAATAATCCCTGTAAGCAACATACTCCATAAGTAACATTACTGTAGGGAAGTCCTAGGCCTGTTCTTGTTTGCATGCAGAAGAATTACTGGTAGTAGGCTAAAATGAAATGGAGATACAGACAGATCAGTGGAGATGATCTTGTCTTCTGTCTCTGAAGCTATCACCGCCCTACCTGAGCTCCTTGCTGAGAGCTGGTCTAATAGAAACTTCCTTTTGGATTTAAAGATAGTATAGGACAGATGACAATTATCTGAAGACACTGCTGCTGGGAAATCCAAAGTCTTTTTGATAAGCTACTCAGAAGACCCTATCTGTGGTCGTATTTTTATGTAGCTATATGCCTCGCTTTCGGCATGTCTTAAGCGCTTTCCTTATACAGATGTATGCATCATATTATGTAACTGTTACCAGAAATGAAAAAGACATGACAGCTGAACTAATTAGGTTTCAAGAAGAATTTAATTATACTCTTGGGCTTAGCTTTGCCACAATTTAAGTGGAATTGGTACAGCAATAGAAAAAAAGAGGAGAAAAAAAAAAATTAAGGCAGCTTATTGAGTACATACAATATCTTATTGCACTTTTTATAATGGACATAACTCCTTATGAGAATAATCCTACACACAGATCCATAAGTAAAGAGTGATGGAATGCAGCTGAGATAAATCTAAAAGAGAAAATTAAAATCTGTTTATAAATAGCTATTAATTTTGCTTTCCAGACTGTTTAATCCTTACTCATCCAATAACTCATTGATTTCAAATGAAGTTATAATATAGAAAAATTTAGAGAATTTCACCCAAATCCTTAAAAATACTGTTATTTTCTAGGAAGCCTTTTTTGTATTTTTTAAAGGGAAGCTTTGCATACAACTTTCCTGTTTCTGAGTTGCTCCTAACTGAGAATTTCTGCTTTATAGCACAAGGGAGAAATTAGAGCAAGAATGATACAACTCAGAGGCCTTGAACAGGACTGGCTAAACCCTAGCAGGAGGAATATATGGAGGAAGTATTTAATAAGTGAAATGTTTCCTTTGCTTAAAGGTAGGAGAGATGTAGCTCTGAAACCTGATAGTTTCCTGGCAGTTCATCCTTGGATAGTTTCAACTACCTCTATACAAGATGGAATATGCATTCAGTAGTCAAACTCACTGTCTCAATCTTGTCATTTACATACCACCCAAAATACGTATGTATATACATAGACACACAAAAAATATTTTAATATATCAATGTATTGGTATCAAGACCTCCTTTCCCTTTAGCCACCTCTCTAAAATAGCATTTGTAATCCAGTAAATACAATTTCACTGTTGTTAATAAGAGGTTACAGGCTTTGAATTTCTCTGATCTGGGCTGCCTGCAGATGTCAGGCTGTGTCAGGTCCCAGGGGGTGGCTGGGCTGTCCCTGGCCGGAGCAGGGCTGAGCTGGGTTTACCAGGCGCCCCGTGGCCAAGCGCCCATTGCCCAGCCTGTCTGAGCTCCAGCTCCATGAGTGCCACCAGGGAAGGGGCTGACAGCCCCAGGCAGCTTCTGCCAGATGAACAGCCCCCAGAAATACTGGGGGGGCTGCGGGGCAGCTTCACCCCTTCCCTGGGAGCAGGTGGAAGGCAGCAGGCAGGGATGGAAAGGAGTAATAATAGCTCAAAGGAGACCCAAAATACAGGAGGAAGAAAGCATCAAGATCATATTTCTCCTGCCACTCACCTCGAGCATCCTCCTTGTTCTCCTAGTGAAAACCTCAGGACACCAAAGTGCTCATTTTAGCTTCCCTCTCCCTGATTCGGCCCAGGGAAAACTGTGGTATCCCTTTAGAGCCCAGGGGAACATTAAAAGAATGATGAGAACATCAGAATAAAGTATTAGGTATATATATATTTTAATACAATGATTTAAAACATGTAATTAATGAGGCTTTTTAATATTCAGACTTGTTAAAGTTCATTGGAGTAACAGTAAATTCTTAAACTCTACCCGTGTTCCCTGTTGTTTATATCTCAGTTCAGCATAACAAGAATTCTAAAAAATAAATACAGTAATTTTATGATTATAAGTCTAAGTTTTTCTTTCTTACACAGTACAAACTGCAACAGTGTGTCCTGGTTTCAGCTGTTTACACCAGTCAAGGACTTTTCAGCTTCCCATGCTCTGCCAGGGGCACAAGAAGCTGGGAGGGAATGCAGGCAGGAGAGCTGACCCAAACTAGCCTCAGGGCTATTCCATACCACCTGATGTCAAGCTCAGTATAGAAACTGGGGGAGTTGGCCAGGGGAAGGAGTGATTGCTGCTTGGTGATGGGCTGGGCATTGGGTGGTGAGCAGTTACATTGTGTATCACTTGTTTTGTATATTCTGTTGTTGTTGTTATTATTTTCTCTTTCTCTGCTGTCCTATTAAACTGCCTTTATCTCAAGCCACGGGTTTTAGGGTTGGTTTGTTTGGTTTTTTTTTCCTCCCTGATTCTGTCCCCCATTCCACTGGGGTAGGGGGAGGGTGAGTGAGCATCTGTGTGGTGCTTGGTTGAAGATCAGGGTTAAACCAGAACACAGTGTTATCAGATTTAACGATGCCAAGGTGCTTACATGAAATGAGGCTCTAAGTGCAGAACTCCAGTGAAAGCTCTGAAGACTGCTTACAGCACTGAAACTTTTGGAAGGATAGATGCTGTTAACTCTGTGTACAAGTTCTCTCTGGCCCATTAAAATAGGTGTGAAATTTATAGTCAGAAAAAAATAAAATAAAAATCAAAGCAGTGTTCCAGCTACTATTATGAACCTAGAACTTTGCTGCTGAAGAAACAAGGTCAGTGTTACCACAAATCAAAGGTACTCCATTAGTCGCTACTTTTTATGAGGTTGCTGAGGCAAATTTTATAACACAGTTTTAAACATCATTAACTTTGTGACCTTACCATTAATGTGTTGATACACAATTCATATTGCATTAGTGAGCTGAGTAGTTCCTACTGTGGAAGTATAGTGGAAGTATATCTTCTCTCCCCTTTCCCCCCAAGTCATTATAATAAAAACACACAAAGGCAAGTAGGGTTCATGCAAAACTAGGTTTACCTCTGATTTATACCACGTTTTTAATGTTTCCTTTATGCCTTAAAAATGCATTTGATACAAAGTGGTTCAGGCTATTGTTTCTGAAACATAACAGTCCATTTAAAGAGGAGATAATGCAGCCATGGGGAATTCCCTTTCATTTATGAGCATAAACTCTTAGGCATACAGGTACTATATTCAAGTGCTTGAGAGGAAAGCATTTGGTAATAGCGTGCACTTTGATTGCAAAATTCTGGCAGAAGTACTAGTTTTACAACCTAAATGACCTGCCAACAGTACTGCAAGGAAAAAATAATTATAAGAAAGAATTGTTATAATAACGATAGACCTGCACCTGTTATTTTACACTGCCAGCCAACTGCAGTTTCATTAAAACAAACCAAAAGTAACACCAGTGGACAATGAAATGCAAGTAAAGGTGGTAGTTGATGGCTTGAGGTGTCGTGACCTATTTATAGGATTTCAGATTTTTAGTTTATCATGGAAGGGAATAAGTAATTTGGCTAATGTATGGAGGATTTCATCACATCCTTTACAACTGTTCATGTGCTTTGAAAAACTATGTGTCAAATAAACGTTGTTTCTTAGTAATTTTTGGCCAAGTCTTATAGTTTGGATGATTGGTTTCCAATATTTTGAAAATTTATTCTAGCTTCAATACAGCACTTTCCTGTTGAGAAATGAATAGTACAAAGTTGGCAAATCAAAACCTTCTGTTCACCTTGATTTGGAAAGGTTAAAAAAACCCAATAATCAAAAAAGCAGAAATATATAAACACACAATTTAAGGTCTGCCCTTGTAACTTCAATATGTAAGTAGGGAAGGAAGACATAGGTCATGTTGACGGAAATGAGTTTAATTTTTAATCTGTTAGGTTTGTTTTTACAAGACAGAGGATATTAAAAAACTGTATTAAAGAGAAGGGGGGGACAACCTCACACAAGTAGAACCTCTTTCCATTTTGGAAGAATAAGACAAAATGAGCACATTTTTAATGGTTGTCACCTTACTAATGTATTATTTTTCTCCTAACTGATTTTAGTGTATCATTAATCTTTAAAACCATTTGAAAAGTTGTTCTAACATAAGACTTTTGTGACTGAACCAGAAATATTTTAAATACTATTGTGGTAAAAGTATTAAAACCATCTCTGATGCAAACTGTAAACAAAAGTCAAAGCAAAGCCCAAGTAGTATGACAGAACGCACTACAGAAGAGAGTTTCAGCTGCTTGGTAGCAGTTGTGATGCCTTTGGTGCGCTGTGATCTTTCCTCTCCTATATGACTAGTCTCTCATTAGGGACCACTTCCTGAATTGGTTGTCACCAGAGATTAATTGGTTGTCATGTATTATCACCAGAGATTAAATGTAATCACAGTGTTCACATCAAAGCCTACTAGAGTGCTCTCTAACCCTTTTTAAAAAATCCTTTCCATGCACTTTGGTTAAAGCTTAATGGTATAATCACCAATATGATGGAACCAGCTAAAAATCATAATAGTATAATTTTAACATTATTTAATAGAGGAGAAAAAAGGATGAAGATCATTAGAGAATAAAGCACTGTTCTCCATGATCCACTGTTAAATGTACACAAGCATACCAGTTCTCCACAGACTACTTGTTAGAAATCTGTGTTCAACGAAAACCAGACAAACTCTGAGAAATGGTTAGATTAACAGATGTGACTTGCTTCCCCATTGACGGAACAGTGTTATACAGTACCCACATATCAACCTGAAATGGTTCTCAAACACAGTGACAACTCCACAGCCATAGACTCAGGACACTAATAAGATTTCATGTCTTCAGTTATCATACCTAACCTACTACTTGATTTGCTTATCTGAAACCAACCACTTAAACTTATAACTAAGCATTCGGCTCTTCTGAGCACTCACCACCTGAGCCTGGGATTGTGCTTCTGGCTGAGTCAAGCTATTTTCTCCACCTTGCTTCTCTGCTGTCTGACATCTTATCACAGGAAAGTTTCCATGGCAGCCAGCATAAAGTACAATTGAGCCTTGCCATTACACTCGATGGGTTTTTTTCTTTAGAGCTTCAATCTAGACTGCAATGTCATTTGTCAGGAAACTAACCAAGAGATCAAAACCAGTTTGGGGCATTTGGAATAGCTTTTGTGCTTTAGCTGTCCTCCTCAAGCAAAAGGAGAAACATTAAAAAAACGGAAACAAATGAACAAACCAAACCAAACCCAAACAAACAAAAAACCAAAACAACAGTATCTTATATTTTTCTGAGCTTTGAGTGTTTGAGAAAAAGTGTATTATTCCATCTCAAGGCTTGGAAGTGATAAACTTAAGATGCTCAACAATCTTTATAAGTTCATAGGTGACTAAATAAAGGAAAAAAAAATGAACAAAAAGTAATACATCTCAAATATAAACCCTCTGGAAAATATTGAGAGGAGATAGCTCCTGTTGCGTTAAGCCCCTCCTCCAAAAAACCCAAAAACACTCCCCCCACCAACAAACCAATCCCCTACCCCCCAAAACCCAACCCCAGTTAGTCAATGTCTCCTTGCACATGGAGACAAAGATTTGCTTAGAAAATGAGGTCCCTAGCAAATAAGTAATTAATTCTGTAAAATTTTTGATACTTGGCTGGTTTTGTCGTCCTGTTAATCTGCAGAATGCTGTGTATATCATTGGACATTTATAAGAACAGCCATAAGTTTCTTCCCACTCTCCCACATAGCAGCTGAACAACAGACTTTTCTTTAAAGCACACAAGAACAGCTAAAAAATCCAACAGCCCACAGCTTGATCTGAAAAGTTGGCAAGGCAGAGAAGTTGGAGATGAAAAACTGGACTCCATGAAAATAGGACTGGTATAAAGATGAGATTTCCATCCTCATCTGTGTGTAGTTTTTCCTCCTAGCCCCATGAGAGCAGTTTGTCTGTCCACAGATCACCCTCAACATTATTACCCATATAAAGAGTTTTCTTATTGATCAACTCAGCAATTCATTTGCTGGGATGAATACACCAAATTAAAATATAACAAGTGATGACTCTTACGCTATAGGAATTGAATTTACTCAAGAAATATATTGCCCTGAAGCAATATACAGAACTCCTATAGAATTAATCTGTGCACATTCTCTGCAAGCTGCAAAGTCTACACCAGTATTCAAGGTTTAGACCAGAGAAGAAAATTAAGCTGACACCATTGCCTTCAGCATTTTGCCTTGTTTGAATACCAATGAGTACACTCCTAGAGTCTCATTATTCCCTTGGCAGGGCTTCCACTACCATTTACACATGAGTAATTTCTTTTTATGGACCCAATGTCGTTTTGTTCAAAACACATTTATCATTCCAAAATGTAATACAGTAGGAGCAAACAACAAGTGCTTCTCATCAGCATTGTCTTTGCGAAACAACTGCACATGAAAAACAGCTAGTGTGTGAACCTGAGAAGGCTTGTTTTACAATATTCTGTAGTTGCCAGGGGCTTGCCCATAATGAACTTGCTCACACAGTTGAGTATTGCATGCACAGAGTCTTGTACAGCACATACTGAAGGTTCAGGGTGAACTAAAACCTGTAACTAAGACAATTTTATCACTACTATCTCTTTATTATGAGTAATACAACACTCAACACTTAATAAATCTTATTAACTCAGAGATGAAGTATTCTCTTTCATAAATCAGAACTTTTGGGGCGATATGTAAACTATTCCCTAATGACATACACACACTTTTGTGGACAGACGCATATTTATATGTCAGCACAACTTTTTGACAAGGCAGATCTGAACACAGACACAATCTTTCAACTGGAACTAAGTCTTTCTGCAGCCTTACTTACGCTGGTGCAATTCCCCCAAGTGGGTAAAAGGAAAAAAAATTAAAAAAAATAGGAAGTTCACAAAGGAACAGACACAGGTATTTCACACACACCCCTGCATGCAACAGTACGTTCACTGTTTTCTGATGAAAAAAAACCCCAAACCTATAAAAATCCTGTAGAAAGTTAGGTGAACAGGGTAACCACAGCCCTACTGCACGCTGTGTCCTATAAGCACTTGTAGAAATGCTTTATCAGCCAGAAGAGCCACTTTTATTCCTCAGCTGAACTGTGGCACGTGAAAGCACAATGGTTCTTTTGGTTTGGCCCCACTGTGAGTTCGGGAGCTGGGTCGGTGCTGTCTCACTTGCTGGGAGGAAAAAGTGGCGGTCTGCAGAAATGCTCCTCTGTGGCTTGGGCTAGGAGCACACGCTGCACCTGGCATTGCTAACAGGTTGCCACAGGCTTCTCAGCTCCCCCGCCCCTTGCTATTGTTCAAATGCTGAACAAGAAATGGTGATTAGTTTATTCGTATATCAAAGTCCTTGCATTCCAGCAAGACTTGTTTCTCACTCTGCTTTCACTTCTTTATCAATTATCAACCAAGATGGAGTAATCAAAAGACAGCAGGAAGAACAGAAACAGCAGAAGGGAGGAAGAAATAAGGAAGTGACAAAGAAGCTACATGCGCAAAAGACCTATGAAGCACTTTTTTTTTCAGGGTGCAATTGACCCAGAACTCTGATTTCCTAGAAGACAACCACTTATTGCTTGAATTTACTTGGTTATCAGGAATCATTAGTGGACAAAAGTTTTTAAAGTTTTTGACGTCAGCTGTCAGCAGTCATATCCAGAGCTGCCTACTACACTTCCTATATTGAGCTATCCTTTCTCCGCAGGTGACAAAAGCTTCCAACAGTGAGGCACTAATCATTGTAGAGTAACCATTGCACAAAGAAACCATCACATCCAAACCCTGGTAAGCCTGAGCTATGTTCTGCAATGCCCAGAATAAGTAGTCTGTGTCTCAGAGAGAAAGAACTTGAGTGACTGTGATCCAGCCCGATATCTAAAGAAACCTGAGTCTTCAGATTAGGCCCCTAACATTGGTCAAAAGAACAGAGTGCCCAAGTCTACCATGGTTTGTAAATTGTGACATTTATATACCCTTATAGGAATGGTGTCTATACAAAGAAAACTGGTAGTTTGGCAGGGAGAGAATAGGAGAACATTGCCAGCTTGCATTCAGAGCATTTCCTAAAAACCTATTTCTCATTATTTCTGTTTGTATTTCCCCCAGATGCGTTCACCCTGACTTGCACTTCATTTAGTTCATGCAGTCAAAAGCTTGTCTTCTTAAACAGCCATTTCTGCAGCATTCACACATAAAAATTGATCTTTGCAAACAGCCTTTCAGGCAGTTCAAGTCTTTACTGAAATGCGAACACACAGGCTTTCTGTGCCAGAGAGGGCTTTGTGGCAGGAGTCATACAGAAGTGAACACCCAGGCTATGAATCTTGTACAAGTTCAAATTTATTTAAACTGGAGTGGGGCAGGGGGAACAGCAGAATCTTGGGGTTGTTTGAATACAGCTATTCAGCTTCTGGATAATTAAAGTATCTCATTTCAAAGGTTCAATAATGTATTCTTAATACCAATGTAATTTAATACACTACTTAAAAATCAAATCCAATGGCAAGGTTGCAAAACAAGATGAAAAACAGCTCATAGAAATTCCATCTGAAAATCGATTTGGAATTGCTGTCACAGTGACGCCTCCCTTCCCAGTAAGGCTAAAGCTGGAAACACCTTATGCCTTAATGGCTGAGAAAAATGAAGTTATAGTCTTCCCCTCACTAATAGGTGTTTACACCAAGGACTCAAAGATCTAGGCAGGTACTTCAGCATATGCTCAACTATCCAGTTTCAAAGTAGCAAACAGGTTTGTAAACTATTGATAAGCCTGTAACTGAAACATATTTATGTGAAGTTGATGTTTACAGCCTTCTGCTCTCTAGTCAGTAAAGGTTCAGAAGGGCAAGAATATCTGAGGAGCAGATCATCATCCCATATAGATTTGGTCATCCATAAGAACCATCAGACACCTAAAAGAATTGATAACACTGATATTTAAAGGCCAAAGTGATACTGCCAGCTGATTAGTTTCCATTTTCTATTAAGAAAAAGCTGCCAAAATTTCTGGGAAGAACAGGCAGTTTAATCAAGACAGACAAAATTATTAGAACCACAATAAGAAACTTTTTAAGTTTTCTTGAAGAAAGATTCACTAAAAAAAAAAGCAGAAGAAAATGGTTTCCTGGGTTGTATCACCTACGTGCAAGCTGCTTAAAATCTTACATATGCAAGAAATAAAGGACTGCACACCAGAATGGTAATGAGGACACAGAAAGGTGATAGGCATTCACAGAAAAGCATTTCTGGTTTAAGCACAGTACAGTCTTAATCACCTGCTGTAGCCCACTGTTGCCAGTAAATCGTATGCAGAGAATATGTTAAGTGCTCTTCCAAGTAATAGATTTAGGCCTGATTACTGGGGAAAAAGTGAAATTTTGATAGAGCCCCAATTATTCTTTGCTTCATCCAGTGACCAGTATTTTCAGATCAAGATTATATGAGATCAAAAACTTCCAATGCAATATTTTCAAAAGAGTACTACCCTTAAAAAAAAAAAAGTATGATTAAAAAGGAACCAAGTTTAAGAAAATTGAAAAAACAATCTCCAAATAAGAAGTGTCATCTTATACTGATTGAATATTGTGGTTTCTCATTTTGCTGATAAAACCAGGAGATTTCATTCCTAATTCAGCCCACATTAAAATATATGTATATGTATTTCCATAACTACTGTGCTAGACTGGAAGTGAGTCACTTGATGTGATCTAGACACTGAACCTTTATTTATGGGTGGCCTACTAATAGATTTTAAACATAGAATTTTAGGAAAATGAGTATGAGAATTCAGTCACAATAGCTATATTTACTGATGCAAATTTGTGTTCATTGTGTTAATTGCCTATTAACTGGCCTTGAAGTGCTGTGCAATATATCCCTACTTGTCTGCCTATCCTGGTTTCAGCTGGGATAAAGCTAATTTTCTTCCTAGTAGCTGGCATAGTGCTATGTTTTGGATTTAGGATGAGAATAATGTTGATAACACACTGATGTTTTAGTTGTTGCTCAGTAGCGTTTACGCTAGTCGAGGACTTTTCAGCTTCCCATGCTCTGCCAGGGGCACAAGGAGCTGGGAGGGGGCACAGCCAGGACAGCTGACCCAGCCTGGCCACAGGGCTATTCCATACCATATGGCATCACGCTCAGTATAGAAACTGGGGGGAGATGGCCAGGGGGCAGCGATCGCTTCTTGGGGACTGGCTGGGCATTGGTCAGCGGGTGGTGAGCAGTTGCACTGTGCAGCACTTGGTTTGTATATTATTATTTCTCCCCCCCTTCCTTTTCTGTCCTAT
>VZTL01065648.1:0-11142 GCA_013400535.1 Scopus umbretta | reverse complement strand
AAAAAAAAAGGAAAAGCAATAAGGAGGTTGGAAAAAATAAAAGTGCCTGAGTCTGTGCATTAAAGCACATTTTAGTGAATGATACAATGCTACTGTTGGCAATGGACATTCATTCATTCACTGATCAATATCAAATAGTTGTCAGAGTCTTTCAATCAAGCATTTAAAGAACATGAGAAAAAAAAAGTGTCAGCTTTTAGAGAAAAATGATGCTAATATCACTATGGCTACCAAAGTCATCTCTCATGCATGATGCTGAGGAATGTTACTGTCACATGGAGGCTATTGTCACTATATCAGATCACAGTTTTGGTCTTTATTTGTCAAAGAATAGTCAGATGCACCAGAAGGATGCACCTAAATAGTACAATAAGGCTTAGAATGACAACAGTGAGCAATAACTACTTACGTTAGCACAGTGGCAGGTCATTTCCTAGTTGGATGTGTTAACAAGAAGTCAATAATTCTACAGTAAATAATGCTGCCCAGCAACATTAACTAAATCAGTGGCAATGCAGCATACCTGACAGCAGCAAACCTTTAAATACAAGGAGAAGGAGTATAGAGGGGGTGAGGAAAAAATTATTTCCAGCCTCACTGTTTACTGTGGTGATATTTATCACAGGCATTATGAAGACCATATTTACTTCCTGTAAATTTTTCCAGTAAAATTGTGACAAGAGACAAATACTTCTTAAAGTACACCGCTTGTCACTGCACATCTTTAAACAGCAAGGACGATTTCTTCTCCTCCTCTAAAACTAGTTTTTACCTGCAGTGTAATGAAAAGGCTTATTGACAAAGAACAGTACCTGGTGGAGTCTCAAATGGAAGAGGTAAGGACTATCTACTTGCAACAGAGTCCGTTTGGCTGCTGACTTTCAAGAGCGTTCAGTTTTAAGTATTAGACATTATCATTACCTTAAGGGAAATTCTACTGGAAGTATAAGTTAAGGGGGTGAAGTGTGTTGACTGTGGCAAAATGTTTTCTGATATACTGAAATGTCTAACTAAATTTCTTGCCCAGTGTAAATTAAACAAGTCAGAGTCATACCGTAGAAAGACATGAAGAATTTTTTTATTTTTTTTTTTAAAGTTATTTGGATGGATACACTTGGTGTATCTAAAATGCCTATCTACTAAGAAACACCGGAAGCTATCAGTTTTGAGGTAGCAGTTGTCAGCTGCCTAGACGCCTCAGGGAGAGAGGAAATGGCTGATTTTCAATATTTCTGTATTATTTTTAGTCCAAGCTCCAATATCACCAATATTATATAAACTACTAGTAGTTTTGAAGCCATAAAAACAACGTGCTTACATTTATTATAGAAGACAACATGTTAGGTGAAATAAGCCCTCACTTATAAATCCAACCTTGAATAGCTCAAATCGCTTTAAGTATTCAGTGCTTCCTCAGGCCATTCCCCCTGCTTTCCCTAAACAGCAAAAGCAAATCCTCTTGGTTCATTTGTCAGATTAAAAAAACCCAAAACAAAAACCAAAACACAACAACCAAACCCAAACCCCAACTTTAAAACCCAGGCTTCTAAGAGGCTAAATTATCACATGCTGTTGCATTAATTAAGGGACACACTTCAAATGCTTCTCCAGTGCTGGGTGACTTGGAAACACAAAAGGCCCTGCAGGCAGCTTTTCCAGCAGTTATCTCACTTTCTCACCATGCCAGTATCTCCTCTATCACACAAATGCTCCTTTTCCTCTCAGTAGTGGATTAAAAGCTTATCTCTGTTGAACAATAGTACAAGATCACTTAAACAGCCTGGCATCTCTTCCTGCACCCCTCCCCCAGCCACAAAGACAGAAAAACATTTGTTGCTATAGATTTAGAGGGAATGGGTAGAGATTTAGCTGATCATTATTTACTGACTCAGAAGATGAGTGTAAAATTTGGGGCCTGAAGTGGAAAAAAAAAAGAGCCCAAGTGCATAATGTAGCTGACACTGTGGACTTTTTTAGAGCTGGAGAGAAAAAAGCCAGTGCAAGATGAGCATGCACTGCCAACAACTGAGATGGAAAAGAGAATACTTTGCTTTAGACTTCCATTGTTATCAAGTTTCCAGTCAGAGTCTTGAAGGTGTGCTTATTTTCTGTAACATTCATATAACGTGAAAAATCAGGTTTCCTCTATACTTACCTTCAAAAGTAATCAAGCAATCTGCTTTCTTGATATTTCAAGGTTTTAAAATGAAACTATGGATTTTGAGCTATTTCTTAAGAACAACTTATTTCTTTTTCACAATAATTTCATCTTCATAAGAGTCAATAGCTGTATCTTCACCAGCCAAGAGGACTCTCATTTGTGAGTGTCTTCACTCAGAGGAATAGAGTCCTACCTATGTTTAGGCTGCTTTTTTCTTAGGTCTAAACACAGAATGTACCTTTGTGTGTCTTGGGGAAATATTAGTTCATAAGCTTATAATTGTACAATATACCTTTAAAGAAGAAAAAAACATCCTCTCAGCTTCATGAGAAGACTGTTTTATAAAACAAAATACAGAGCTGTAAGACCTGAATGGTTTTTCACTTAATCATTTTAATGCAAGAGAGTTTCAAATCACATTTGGTCTAAGATAAAAAAAAACTTTGCATACCACAGGCATTTTAGGACTGCCACACACAAAAAAAAATCAGCCTACTGTTACTTGCACTTTCCTATGAAGGCATACAGAAAATCTGTCTTCTTTGCTTTCACATCAGAAAAAAAATACAGTATCATTTCCTAATTTAGAACCCATCACAGAGGGAATCCTAGTCTTTTCAGTGATAACCAAGGTGTTTGGCATCTCATAGGAACAGATTCTTTACATCTTTTTCCACTATTTACTTTATCATGATACTGTCTATGGAAAAGCAATAGGAAGAGACTTAATTCCATCAAATTGGGAGTAAACACCTATTCTGAAACTGTCTTCACTACAACTTCTAAAAGACAGAGGGAGTATTAATCACTACATCTAGCAGCAAATCATAACTCTAACTCAAAATGCTTTCACTCTAAGCAATAAACCAAAACTGAGATTAGCAGGCAAAGCTAAAAATCTAGTTGCTTATACATGGAAGGATAATCTCAAAGTGACCTAGAGCTTAACATCCCCCATACCTGCATACTCCTCATACTTTGGTCTTTCTCCAGTTACACTGTAAGCCAAAGCTGCAAACAGGCAACAAGCACAAGCTTATCTACCTCCTAAGGCAGAGTCTTATTAGCACACCAGGACTACTTAACCCTCAGTTCCTCTGCACAGGGAGATACTCTCAACTGCAGTTACGTTCAGGGTAGGCTAACGAGCTGAACCTGCCAAAGCCGTCAGTGTGAATCAATTAACATCTGCCTCTAGATTTGCAGCACCTACTAACAGGCTGGATTACTGGAGGAAGCCAGCTATGCTCTCCCAGGGTACTCAGAAGTGTCAGAGTACATTAGAGTTTTAAAGCTAGTTTCAGCAGTAGATGCAAGTGGGGAAGTGGGTTGTGTGGCCCCTTCTGGCAAGAGTGTGAGAATGTACATTATTTTCTGTAATAAAATATCACACTAGAAGAAAAATGAGCTAATTACTGTGCTGTTTTTTTTATCCAACAGCAGGATAACTGGCACTATTGTTCTCACCTCTCTGTCTATAAGCTTTTGGATGCTCTGTACAAGCTGAACTATCTTCTGAGGCTTTACAAAGCCAGTCAGAGGCAGTGGACTTCCTGTATTTTTGTAAACGTATATATGTTAGCACAGGTGCTAAAAATATGGGAGTTTCTGTTCAGCTATTTATCAACTTGCTAGTCAGTATCATAAAGCAGACTTTTGCCAGACCTGTTATCATTTGGAGCAGGACGAAATGGGCACATACACGAGGGAAAAGGCATATCAGGCATGCTGTAGGTTATCATGAAGATCAAGTGATCTACAAGCTGACCCTGTGCAAGTGGAGGGGACAGCATTATTTCTTTCTAAGCTTGTTGCATCTCCTTTCTGATAAATAGAGCCCCAGAACATTCAATAGATTCATACAAAATATTACTCTATGTCATTTCCTTCCTTACTGGTTCATTCTTAAAAAGGATTGTGCTTGTACAGTCTTCCCTTCTTCAAAGTTTTCCCTTTATTTTCAAGTTTCCTTTTCTTTTTCTCCCCTCTTTCATGTCTAAATTTCATGTGGCTGGTGTGCTCATACGAGACTACTGACCAGTCTAGAGTAATTCTATCAAGCTTTTCTTCTAGCTGTCACTGAAGTCCGATCACCTGCTGCTCTGGGGAAATTTGTAGTTCCCCATACCCCAAAACTCAGACACACACTGAAATCACATCTGATATATTAGTCGTAAATTCTGGGACTTGACTCCAGGCAATGCTTCTGGTAAGATTGCTACTGATACATAGTGAAAGTGAAGATGGTTTAAAATTGCTGGGTATATTATGCAAGGTCAAATGGTCATGTTGAGATAAATTAATTGGAAATATGAAAGGATTTTTTTCTGATTTCCTGTGATCTTTCTTTGTCAATACCATCAGGAGTCATAAATCCTTCTGCACTGATGCTCTTGGACAGGTATATTCCCTCAGACAAATAGTAAACAACCTTTCATCATTTTTTATATACACACATATATATATATGTGTGTGTGTGTGTGCGCGCAATGTGAGAACCATGAGAACAAATAAAATGAATTCTATTTGTTTAAGAGATTCATTCCTAGTCTCATGCTCAGTTGGTGCTGCTTCTGAATTATAGATTCATGCCTACAGTTTTCCTATCTCTGAAATATATCTCTTCAAAGAAGGCACATAGAATTCAGAGGAAGAAAAATGGCTTAAAGTCATTAAATCAGACATGGAGTGTGTTTCTGTAACATTAAATTTATGAATTTACTAGGAAGGAGAAAAATAAAAATCTAAGTTAGTTGTGGTTCTTTGTCCAGATGTTGCTTTTTAAAAAGTTTATATGGGTTGTCACATCCTCAAAGGAAAGACTTGTGTCAATGGCTATAAGTCACAAGGTTTTTCAACTGTAAAGTGAAGATACCAGCTCTCACCTTTACTCAGTCTCCATATCAATAGGAAAGACTTGATGCAGTTTCCTCAGCTGTGGGAGTTATAATTTTGCTGCCATGTGTACAGATGACACGTTGCCTTTTACTGCAAATCATGAAGTGTCCTATCAACTACATGGAAAATAAATGGCGTACCTGTGCTCGACATTGCAGCGTAGGTCCAGCTGTTGCTTAGCCCTTACTTGGAAACCCAGCAGGAGGAGAAATGGAAGTCCCGTACCTGTGTCTGTGAGAGTGAAGAGAATACCCTGCCTCTACACACATTTGATTTTCCTCTGTAGTTGTTTGTAGGGTTTGTCTGTCATCTACTGGAGCCAGCAACCTACACTGCATGAAGGGATGCAACGGTATGCGTACTTACTCTGCGTTCTGAGGCATAATTTTAAATATTTTTTTTTAATGATTGTAGCTTTCTGTAATCTAAAGGGAATGAGTGAGGTGAATCCATAATATGGTGGCATTTCATCTAACAGATGTAGGTGTTTCATTCAGAAGAAATGAACCATTTTAATTATTGTGGGTGTCAAACATATTAACAATGAACCATTTATATGAATCCCACACAAATTGAAGTACTACACTGCAAATAAATTTAGAAAAGACATTCATGAGAAACCTTGCTTAAAGAAGGTAAGATTATCCATAATTTTAAAAATAGATTTAATGACAATGTTTAAAAGTAACTTTTATTTTAATTAATATTGACACCATGCATTCCAAATTCTGTCTTTTACTCTTGATTTGACAGAAATCCAGCTATCATAGAAGTGTACACCTACAGGCACACACAATGGACAAGTAAGCTCTTGACAATTTTTTTTTTAATTTGCATTTTGAAATTATCCATACAGAAAAGACAATATGGAGGCAGAAATAGTTGCTAGATATCTATGTACAAGGAAACAAAGGTTGGGAGAAAAAAATGTGAACAGCAATAAACAAAATGTGAAAATATGATACTACCGTGATTTTGGGGATGGAAGCTTGCCAAATTCTCTCAAATTCTTGCTACCATCTTTTAATTAATTCCCTCCTTTCATTAAAGTCTTCACCAAATCTTCTATTTTTTTTTATACCAGTGTTGGCTACCTTTGAGACTGTTTTCACAGGTTCTGGATAATGTTTGTCATGAAGTTGAAAGGGTTATATGTGCCTTGGACTGTCTACCCTTGGTCAGTTACTGACAGACCTCTTCTCCTTCACATTAGTACTGCTATTATGCCACCAGAGAGCAACTATAACTTTTGAGTAAATTTCATTAGGAGTCATGCTAGGTGTTGCCTGCTAGATAAAAGGTTTGGCAGGCATGAAAGGTCTCATCCAAAGCTTACTGAAGTCAAAGGGATCTTTGCACTAACTAATGGACATTGAATGTAGGATGGCCGAAACACACAAGTCTTTCAGGTCAGCCAGATTTGCTACTTTTTTAGAGAAAAAAGAGAGTGATTCCAGACCTACACTGCCTAATGTCACCAACATTTGGTTATATAACTTTGTTCCTTAAATGCAATTTCTATTTTCAAACCTATTCTGGTATTTTTTTATTCTAAGTGTATTCTAAACTCTCAGATTTGGCATTTCATCTCTGAGTTCTCTCCAGATCTTTATAAACATACAGTTATTTCTCCATTCCGTGCTATTTTTGATGTCTCAGTGACACGTGAAAATCATAAGTTTTAATTTCATTTCTGAAGACCTGTTTATGTTCAAGAGTTTTGTTTTTATGTCAGAAGTTTTTCACATGCTCTAGGCTGTGCATTCCTTTTAGGCTTTCTCCCCTGTGACTTAGAATGTGTTAATAAAAAAGGGACTTAGGTAGATAATGTCTGCCTGTATCTTACGTTAACCTTCTCAGGAGTGCCTTAGCACATAAAAGGATCCTTGATCTTTTATCAGCCAAGCTGGGGACATGTTAGAGGTACTGTCCTTCCTATTCAGCCTACACATCTGCTTTCCTCCTCTGAAAACTAGGTTTCGGAAACAAATGTCGGAACTGAGCATTACGCAGATCTTGTCCCCTGTAAGGACTTGGAAGCATATCTTTGGATCCAAGCATTTGATATAATTAACGGCTCTGGTAGCAGAAACATGATTTTTATTCATCTTTAAAATTCATGCTTCGGTGCTGATCATAAGTGTTAGCGATTGCAGAACTTGGTGTATCGGTATTAAGGGCCTAGTTCTACAATCACTACTGATTTTTCCCCACACGAGAAAGTTTTTACTGCAGTGGAACAAACAGCATTTCCTCTGTGCAGAGGAAGGCTGTTAGGTTGCAAGGCTGTACTAGGGTGGTCTTCCTTCATATCAAAATCAACTGAGGTCAAGAGGGAAGAAAAAGAGCTACTAACAAGGTCATTGCATCTTCTTGGTTTTGTGCCATGTAGAAGTAATTTTTTTGTGTCCAAGTTTTCCTTGTTACTAGTGAGTTTGCTGCCCTTCCTCCTCACAGGCATTGCAGTCCCCTGTACAACCCTTGATTGCTCAGACAAAGAATCCACTCTTTGGCTGCAAGTGCTTAAAGTCTTTGATATCAAGCCAGCCAAGAAAACTAATGCCTAACTGAATCAATCGCTCAGCTGCAAAATGAAAAGCATACTGGATTAGAATGGAAAATAAGAGTAGAGGTGACTTTAGAACCATGATTTCTTTTCCCCTGCTATTGTCAGTGGAAAAACTATAATTTCCCTTTATGTTCTCCAATGACAAAACATGATTTATGGCCAATTTTTTTAAAGTGTATTTATAGTTGTGCTCATGAAAGGTGCCACACTGACAGCTCGCTAGGCTCCACTATTCTATTAAAATACAGTTAGAGCAGAGGCAATGGTGAGAGTCCTCTTTTTTCTTTGTCTTTTTTTTTTTTTTTTTTTTTTTTTTTTTTTTTTTTTTTTTTTTCTTCTTGCCTACTTCCCCACTCTCTGCTCTAATATCTGTTCAGTGCTCCACAATGCCCCCCCAGTCTAGGCTATATAGATACTTACTAAAAGTCAAAGGATTTTCAGGAAGGGACTACCCTCATAATCCTGATGTCATTGCAAGTTTTCTTTGCGTACATGTTCCTGCTTTATTATATAACCGTATCATCAAGAAGGTTGAGGCAATGGTCTCTCATGGAAGAAAACTGCAAATTATCTGTAGTGCAGGGAGAAGTAGTTAATTCTGCAGCATTTATCACTGTTACTGGAATAACAATTTTTTTGTCCCAAATATTCCTAATAGCTGGTATGTTCAAATATTAATGCTTAAAAAGAGGAGTCTGAATGCATATATTGACTACAAAAGTATTTCAAAGCCTGTAGAGGTACACATTTGGCCCTCATTCTTAAACTGAAACAGAACTTCTTTCTCCCGTTTTGTTATTCAGGGACTAAATTATCTCAATGTTACATAGACACTTAGAAGAAACAAAGCAAATTACTCTAAGTTACCACGATTAGAACAAGTATGTGTCCTTAAACAACTGTGTTCCACTCTATCTCTTGCAGTTGTGTGATTGCACAACTCTATAATTTCTCTATTTGTATACTTGGTAGTGTTCATATCAAAGGAACAAACTACATTCAGAGAAATTCCTTCCATAATTTTGAAGCTATGGGCACTAAAATATTTCTGCTGTTCCAACCATGGGAAATTCTAGTCTTTTGCTTTCTCTAAGCTAACTTTTGAAATAGTAGGAGTAAACGAGGCAGACTGATTTGGTATTGCTATACCACTGGCAAAAAATATAAAAACTTCTGAAAGTATGTAACACTAAAATCAGATGGGTTTAGAGAAAAGAGGATGAGATCTTACAGATTTAGAGCTTATTTGAATGGGTTTCAAGCTAAAGTCCTATAAGTTTCATATACCATGCCTGGCTCTCAAAGTAGGGACAATAGGATTCTATTTGTGATTACTTGACTTCAGCCATGTGAAATGCATAGTAAGTGGCACAATTTTCAGGACAATGAATTCATGTCAGGAATTTTATAAATAATTAACTCTGATATGCCTCATGAATGCCAGTTTCTGTGTGAGAAGATTGCAGGTGTGAAAAACAGAAATATCCTACATTGTCAGTTAGAAAGTGCCCTTCTCATCCAATTTTCCCCAGCCAGACTCTACCAATTTTCTCCAAAAAAAAGAACAACAAAACAACATGATAGAATCCCTATGATACAGGAAAAAAAAAAAAAGTAAAATCGATATTTAGAAGGAATTTTAAAAAAATCAAACCTACAGAGATTATAATAACTAAGATAACATTTTTTCTGTGCTGTATAAAAATACACATTTAACAGTCCTAGATAGTACTCTGTGAATAACAGATTGCCCCCCAAAACCTGCCTTCATATACACACAGAGACATGATTTCTGACACTGACAGTTCAAGTTGTTGCAAAGGTCTGAAGAGCTCTAGCTCTGGCAGAGCACACAGTGCAATACACAGATTCTTTTACCTTCTGCTTCTGTAAGAACAGAAGGGATAGTTAAGCTGTGCCTGAAGGAACTTGGCTCAGGTTAAACAACATGTGGATATAATAGGTGTTAAACGTAACTGTTTCCAAAGTTTTTGTATAATATAATAGGCTGAAAACATTTATGAAATATTCTATATGAAAAGTGGTATACTTAATGAAAATACTGGAGTGGCTTAAAGTCATAGATAATCAATCGAGAAAGACACAGAGAGCAATTTTATAAAATTTTAATTACCGTAGATGGATTAAAGTGTAAGATATGTATGTATCTAGCTGACTTTTAATATTAATGATGATAGTAACAAGAAGGATATTATTTCAGCATTTGCGAGAAACGAGAAAAAGTGCTTTTAGTTGCCACTGTTTCTTCACTAAAGATGACTGCCATTTTGCCTATAAGGAATAGTGTCAGCAACACATTAAGCTAATAAGGTAGCAATTATTTGGAAAATAATTCCAATCAATATATTTGCAACTTTCTTGAAAAGAAGCTTAAAAATCACAACAAAACAAGAATAAGTGAAGTGATGTAAAGATCATCTATGTATCACTGAAGTTCTCATGCAGAGAAGAAACAACTTCATTGAAACACGTTCTTCTCATAAACACTGATTCTGGTCTTGTGTTGCTAAGTGTTAATTCAGCAGAATTCAGCACAGTGACACTTAAATAATGAAGGTTAAGAAGTCAGAACCATTTCCCCTTTTGGTGCTAGTGTATGATCTGAACTTTGAAGGGAACAAGGTCCGTCTAATTAACTATAAGTGAAAATAAGATTTGCAGTAAGGTTGGTGGCAGGAATCCCAATATATCAGAAATGCATAGGTTGGCATATAAAGGCTGATATTGTTTGGATGGTACTACTCACTCTCAGCCATATGCATGCTCTCTCAGGGGACGTCACTGTAGATGTCAGTTTGGTGGAAAGCTGTAGAAAGTCTTGGGGTCTGTCTGGCTTTTGATTGTCACCCAAAGGCCATGAAAAAGCAGCAAAGAGTTAACATATGTGCTGCTGCCAAAACCAATTATTCTTAAAACTATGAGTTACAGCTGACTCCCAGTTACAGCTTATCATATAAAGGATAAAAGGCTTATGGTGCATTAGATGCAGGGAAAGAATCAGATTGAATAGTTTGTGTTTCTCTGGGCTTAACAGAAAAATTCAGCATCACAATAGGACGTACTGCAGCTTACAGAAGGAATAATGTGCTACCTACAATTTAGTAGTTTTGGTCATTGTAGTTAATCCTTTGGCCCATCTGCAACATGTTATAAAAATATGGAGAACAAAGTCACCCAACCAAGCAAATCTATTATTGTACAATCATTTTGTCCCTGCAATACCACCTGAAATTAAAAGTCTCACATGAAGCCATGTTGTGGTTTAACCCAGCAGGCAACTGAACACCACACAGCAGTTTGCTTACACCCCCTTCTCCCAACTCTGCAGTGGGATGGGGGAGAGAATAGGAAAAAAAAAAAAAAAGGTAAAACTCTTGGGATGAGATAAAGACAATTTAATAGGACAGAAAAGAAAGGGAAAATAATAATAACGATAAAAAAAATTTACAAAACAAACTATGCACAATGCACACCACCCGCTGACTGATGCCCA